>PVJX010035024.1:0-18530 GCA_004027295.1 Dolichotis patagonum | reverse complement strand
TTAATATTTCAGTTTTGGTCCCGCTTACGAGGTCTTGAATATATCTCTTTATGTCCGCTAATGCTGTGCCCGATGTTGCATTTTTGCTGCCCTCAGTTTCTTTTGTATTCACTGCTCCTGGATCAATGTTCTCAGGGTTGGGGGCTGGGAGTGTTTTCTTATTTCTCCCTTTCGTCATGTTTTTGGTTCCTTCCATACACGTATACAGTGTAATTCCCAGACCCTGTTCTTGTTGTTTAAGGCTCCTCTAGAGGGCGCAGGCTAGGAGCTTTAGCCCTCTTCAATAGGTTATCAGAGATTAGAGTTCACCCATGGGCAGTGTGTGCTAGCTCCTCCCCTCCGGGCCAGTCACCCTTTGCAGGCCTTCACCCTTTGCAGTGCGTCAGTGTGCACTGGTCTCAGGGAAGTAATATTGTAGCAACTCACCGGGTCCCCGCCAGGGGTGCGGCCTAGTCCAAGCCAATTCCACCAATCCACTCGGCAAGGGGAGCAACCAGCTGAAGCCACTTCCTTATGGAGTTAGGGATGTCCTGCCCAAATCCAACATGTGGTCCAGTGGGTTTCCCCTTTCCCGTGGGAGGGTCTTATTCCCATCACTCACCGAGTGTTGATGCCAGTCCCCAAGAACTGCTGGGCTCCCCAATCTCCAACTTCAGTGTGGCTGTGGTGGGAATTCATGGTGCCTTTGGGTGGATTGTGTGCAGAGCCGGTCCGGGCGAGCTGCACGCAGGGCTGTTCAGCTCCGCGCTCCGGCGGCTCAAGCCAGTCGCTTCCGTGCAGATCGCTTGTTCAGGTCGGGCAGGAATTCAGGCGTCTGGAGGCGGGTGCCGCTCGCAGATCTTATCTTCACTAATAGTAGCCCCAGGACCTCTTATTCAAGCAGGTTTTTGTGCTTTAGTTTCTTTCTGTGTTGTGAGAGTCTATCTCTCTCTGTTTGGGTCCCTCCAGGGTGTTTTATTCTGTCATTTGAGCTGTCTCTCTCAGAGAGGGTCTCTCTCCTGCTACCTACCAGTCCGCCATCTTGTCTTCACTCCTAAATCTCTCCTTTGGAACTTGCTCTTGGTTGATTTCTGGACTAGAAATTCACATAGTGAAACTAATGCCTGATCCATGCCAGAAATGATAAGCACACTTTAGATGTTCCACCTATGTGTACTACTTACCAGGGCAGGGCTAGGTAAACAGGGAAATTAACTGGCTATCTGAAAAAACTGATATTCAATCTGGAAACTTTTATCTAAGGAATTAAGTATCTTGGTTAGCTGAAGCAATATCAGCATTTCATATTCATTTCAGCTTTTATTCTGGGAAATTCAATCCATTTCCCATTGGTAGAAGTAACTGGCTTCTATATTTCATCTGCTTCTATATCATGTTGAGTTTAATAAAATATTTCTTTATAATAGTCCTCATTTAAAGCATTGAATGTACACAAGGTAGTCTTCAGGCGGAACTGTATAAAAACAGAACTTTTATAAATTTGGTGCCGTTCCCCCAGTGATTTACACTATAATTTCAGTTGCTTTGATTTCCTTTTTGACAGTCTTTCAGTAAAATGTGAAAAGAGCCAATAATACTTTAGCTATGAAAATCTCTTGAAATGGTTAATGATCCATCAGAAGCTTTTCAATTGCTTTCAGTTCATTTTTAATGGAACCCTTCCCTAATATATGTATTTATAGCTCCTATTCTCCAACGTCCATTCATCAAACCCTTCCACAGACAGATCATTACCCATGGAATTACTGCCACTGACCAGGATCCTCCGTGTTACACACGATACAGTGCATGTGAGGGCCAAGCATTCAGCTTGCTGCGTATTTCTCTGTGCCTAGGAGGGGAGCAGAAAAATAGGCAACTTCTGGTTTTTTTTGGTAGAAATTTCTTCTTTCAGTTTTTGTCTGGATATGAGTGGGAAGGAATTTCAGGTCAAACACTATTCTTTGCAAAGATGGTTTGCACCCTGAGAACCACAGGAAAGGACGGGGCTGTTGCAGCAAAGCTGGGTTTTAGGAGGGGACTGGGGAGGAGGCATCTGCAGACCTGGGCCTGTGAGTCAGGCAAGGGGCGGGTGGCAGGTTAGGACGGGCTGGGAGGAGCTCTGGGCCTAGAAACAAGACCCAGGAAGGAGGCTGGGGTGGGAATGAAACTTTGTGTCCTGTGGCCAATATCGCCAAGCAATAACCGAAATGATGGTATTGATCGGGTGTAAGGGTGCACGCCTGTAACCCAGTTATTTGGGAGACTGAGGCAGAAGGATTACAGTTTTCATGATTGACAGGGCAAGACTGTCTTAAAAAATTTATAAAGGGCTGGGCGTGTCACTTAGCAGTAGGGTGTCTGCGCAGCAGTGATTCCATCCCCAGTACCACAAAAAAGTATAAATGTACCATAAAAAGCATGACGCCCCGTTATTCCAACGGGTGTGTCTCAGGCTGAGTCCTCTGGTGTCCCTACTAGGAAGTCGCGTGAAAGTGGTATTAGGAGCAAGCCCGGCTTTCCTCTGAGGGTGTTTAGATGAGGTTAACATTTACACTGAAGGCAGGGTAAGGCAGGCTGCGCGCTATGAGCCTCATCTGATCAGTCTGGTGGCCTGAACAGGACAAAAATCCCCTCCTTGAGTAAGACGGAATTCCTCCTGGCTGAGCGCTTTGGGCTGGGACATTAGCTTCTTCTTACCTTTGGACTTGAATCTCCACTTTGTTTCTGGGTCTTGGGCCTGGTGGCCTCAGGACTGGAGCCACCCTGCCTGCCGTCCCTTTATTTATGTACTTATTTGTTCCCCTTTTAATTTTTATTTTTATTAGTACACGTTTGAAATGGTGACAACATTCAGCCTGGGGAGTTGGCCATAACACATCTCGGTTCTCTTTTCACCCCCTCCCCCCATCTCCTGGTTCCCTGTCCATTTGTAAAAGATCTACCTCCCGTTTTCCTGTTATCTATCATTTATTTTGCTCTTTAATATATTTATACTTTGGATTTCTCACATAAGAAAAATTGTGCTACCTAAGCCTGTGTGTCTGATTTGTTTCACATAACATTATGATCTCAATGTGCATTGATTTTCCTACAAATATCTCATTTTTATCCTTCATTATGGCAGAGTCGAACTCCGTTGTATACTACATTTTCTTTATCCATTTATCTGTTGATAGGCACAGAGGCCACTTCCAAGGTGTGCTGTTACAAACATGGGTGTGTGGGGCTCACTATGACATGATTCTTTAATTCTTACCAGCTGTGGATCCGGGGACTTAAGAGCCTCCATTACCGCGATCCAGTTCCTTATAATAAATCAACAGAGATGGACTCTTCGTATGTATGTGTGCACACAGCCAGGCGGTTGGTGACGCCGCGGCCGCTGTAGGTTAAGTGTACTCTTCGGGGCTGTCACAACCAGGAAACCGCTCAAGGCAGTGCGGGGTACAGCCAGGGAGGCCCCGGAGGCAAAGGGAAGCCAGGGCTGGCTGTGGGTGCGGGCTCGCTAAACTCCGGAAAGGGGGGAATAATCAGTCATCAACCACCCGCGAGGCCCAGTTAATTCAAGGCGGGGACAGAGGTAAACAGAGGCCGGGAGGCTGCGGAAGGAGAGGGGGCGGGAACCTCCGGCGGACTCCGGAGGGACTGCGGCGGGACAAGCTTTGCGGACGGCAGTCTTCCTCGTGGTCCTCGCACGCTCTGCGCGCGCGGCCGCCTGCGGAGCCTGGAACCCGCTGAAGCCCACGGAGGCTGCCCCGCGCTCCGGACAGAAGTGCCGGTTGCGGCCGCGAGAGGGCGCGCCAGCCCCGGGGACCGCACCTCGCCGGGTCCCTCCCTCCAGGCGTCTCCGGGAAGGGTGGCCCGGGCGCGCTTCCTCGGCGCCTGCCAGCTCCGTTTCACGCGAGTCCCCTGTGCCAGGACTGCGCAGCCCCACGCCACCCTTGGCTGCCCCCGTCCCAGGTGCCCAGATTCAGATCGCACGCGCTCCCCGTCCCTGCCTCCGTGTCTCAGTGCCAAGGCTGAGCCAGGAATTGGCCCCGTTGGGGTCTAGAAGGTGGAGAAATCTGGCCAAGCAGACAAAATGTGAAGGCAGCCTCCTCCATTTAGTCGCGGGCCGTGGTGCTGCCGGCTTTGGGCGGGGCAGGGGGTGGTCAGGACCCCGCCGGCCGAGCTGAGCGCTGTAACACGCTGTCCACCCAGCAGGTGGCTCCCTCTGCACTGAGTGCCGCCCCCTGCGCTCTAAAGCCAGCGCTTCCTGAGGGTCACCTCCTCCCGGGAGCCTCGTGGGAGCGCGGCAGCTGCGAGGCTTGCCAGTCACCCACTGGCGGCCACTCTGGGGACGCACCCGGCAGGGCCACCGATGGGTTTCCTCTCTTTGGACCAGAGGGCTGGCATCTGGGTGGAGTCCAGGAAGGGCCGTTACTGAACTCTACCAGCTTTGATTCTCTACCCCACCTCCACCCTGATCCCCACCCCACGTCCAGGCTAGAGCTGGCAGCAAGTGGATACGCAGTGAGGAGCAGGTGGGGGACTTGAAGGTGGAGGACAAGGGAGCAGGAATTCCTCGCCCTTCCAGGGCTCCTCTGTGCTCCGGGAGTGTTTACCGGACTGTAGGATCACATGGAAAGAAACTGGGGGGGGGGGGAGACCAAGAGCAGAGCAACACCACCCAAGGCCATAAGTGTGCTAAGTATTACAACAGTATTGCATTATGAGTCCATGCCGTTCTTTGTATTTAAACAGTAAAGTTGTTTTTGTACATTTAGGCCGCTATAATAAAATACCACAAACTGGGTATTTTGTTCTCAGTTCTGGATGTTGGGAAGTCTGGATGTTGGGAAGTTGGGTGTCTGGTTAGGAGGGTCTGTTTCCTGGTTCAGAGACAGCTCCTTCTTGCTGTGCCTTCACGTGGTAGAAGAGGCAGGATACTCTCCGGGCCTGTAAGGGCACTAATCCTATTTAGGAGGGCTCCATCCCTCTGATCCAGTCACCTGGTAAAGGCTCCACCTCTAATACCCGTGCTGGTTTAGAGATCAAGTACTCAAACTGCAACCCCAAACCCAGTTACTTACCACAAAGTGCCAACATTGCAATTAAACCTGAAAACTGAAGTTTTAGTTTAGGAAAGACAAGCTGCGTGGCAACTTGGCTCGTGTTGGCAACAGAGGAGGCTCTGTGTGTGCGCACACTCGGCAGGTTTGCCACCACTGTCATATATAATCGCCTTGGGAATTAGGATTTCATCATGAGTGTTTGGAAAGTTTACAAATATTTAGACCCCAGCAGGCATTCTCATTAAAATAGGCGAATGCCAGCACACAAAGTGCTATTTTTATTTGAAAATTTGAAAGTCCTGACCATTTCAATAAAAAATAATTTAGAAATAACTTTCTTTTAGAGTTTGAAAGGAAGAAAGCTTTCTTTTAATGCTGTTATTATGTTAAAAGATGTTATGGTTTGGTACTAGAAACTGAAACCAAAGCATTAACTATAAACACTGGGCTAAAAATGACGTAGTAAACTGGGTGAATACAAAATAAAGGTCTTACAAAAATCTCCCCTTCTCCCCCTCTCCTCTCTCCCTCTTCCTTTCTTTTTCTCTGACAATCTTCTTAAATTGTTAAATTGCCCAGGCTGAGCTCAATCCCCCTGCTTCAGCCACAGAGTGCTCGGACTGTAGGTGTGTACCACTGTGGCTGGCTACAAAAATGGTTTTCTGTGTGCCAATGATTATATGCTGGAAAGCAGGAAAATTTCCTTTTTCAAAACACTCTGGAGTGTTCATAGTTTATTAATATGTTTAGAACACGAACTCTCATGGAATCTGACTGCCTGGGTTCAAATTCAGGCTACTATGTGTGGTTATGTGAACACTGGTAAATCACTTAGCCTCTCTGTCTCTCAACTTCCTCTTTTAGCAAAAAGAGGAGATTCATAGCACCTGTTATCATCTGAGATAATATTTGAACCCAAAGAAATTGGGTTGAACCCAGCGAAGTTAATGTTTTTGTAGATCAAAATAGAGTGTCACCAATGGCATATGAGTCCACTACTGAGCATTGGTGTTATGCCCAGAGTTGTACTTTTTCTAAAATTGTTGCATTAGCCCTGCAGAGCACAGGAACATACAAATCAAAGGAGAGAAATACAAATGACCCATACACGTGGTAAAAAATCTCGGCCACGTTCACTAATCACAGAAATGTAAGTCAAATGGTGCTAATTTGGTCCATAAATTTAGCAAAGCCTTTCTTTCTTTCTTTCTTTCTTTCTTTCTTTCTTTCTTTCTTCTTTCTTTCTTTTCTTCTTTCTTCTTTCTTTCTTCTCATAATCAGTCTTGATGCTGGTGAGGTCTGCGGGAGGCGGGAGTGAATGACATCTTTGCTCACTGCTGTGGGCTCAGAATTGGTCCAGGCTTCCCAGTAAGCAAGTGGATAATGTGTGGTAACAGCAGAGAAACAGTCACGTTCTCTCACCTTTTACTTCCGTCTCCAGGAACCCAGAAGTCATTAGAAATTTTCACAGACACGTGTGTAAGCAGGGTGTGGTGGCATGTGCCCAGCATCTGAGCTACTTGAGAAGCTGAGGCACCAAGTTCATAATTTCAAGCATGGACTGGGCAACTTTGAGATCTCGTCTCAAACAAATAAAATCCCCAGGGCTGGAGCTGGGACTCCGTGGCAGTGGGCTTGTCCTGCATGGGTGATGCCCTGATTTCAATACCCAGCGTCACAATAAAAAACACTGTGTGTAATGAACTTTGTTATAGCGATTTTATCACAAGGAATATTCAGAAAATATTAATGTCCAAAGGGATATGACTAAATTTGTTTTGTTGCATACTTATGTGTCTATATATATATAAGTCATATATATATGACTTATATATATAGTCATTTGGTATAATTTTAAATAGAATTTAGTAATATAGAAAAAATACAATAACATATTAAAGAGAAGACAACACACCAAAATGCATATGAGTTGTGATCCTGATTTTTTGAAATATACAATTAGAAATACTGCATTATCTCAGAAAATCCATCTTTTCTCCATTTATGATGCTTTGGGTGTTTATAGGAAAGGGCCAAACCCCTTAGACATGTATACAAAAATATGTAAATGCATAAGCATGCATATATGTAAATTTGCAAGCATGTGTATATACATAAAACATAAATATGTGTATATTTAAATTTATATTTGCATATTAAAATGAAAATATGGATCAAAATATGGGTATTTGCATATTAGGTTCTCCCAACATGGGTTGAATTGGAAGAGTGTGTGACATGCATGGAGTAGGGGCTTGAAAAGGGGAGGGAGAAAGCAAAAAACAGGAAAAAAGACTGAATAGATTCCACAAAACTGTAGGTGCACGGTGATCCCATTGCTTCTCCCGGGGATGGAGCTGGTGGTGCTGAGTACACTGTTGTTGCTCAGCTCTGGGCCAGTGGGAGGGATAAGGCCTCGGAGCACCAGGGGTCTTCATGTCCCTTTGTGTCACGCACCCTGTGGCTGGCGAAGCTTATGGATCCTTCTTGGAGATTTCGCCTTGAAAGAATACTTGTACTTAGAAGTACAAAGGAAGCCAAGCATAATGAAATACAGTTATCAAAACACTTTTACAAGAGCCAAGTTGGCAGCACAGTAATACACGTACATCTTTATTAACATGTTAAATAACCAGACAGAGCAGCCGGGCAACTGCAATTCTCAAGTGCCATCTGAGTGTAGATGACATTTGGAGGCAGCTGCCCCAGCTGTCATGTGGGAGCTATGTGAGATTTCTCTAGTGACAAAGTCACAGATATTGCTATCATTCTCGTGGCTTGTTGCCTGCATGCACGAATGAAGGAAATGCTCAATTGCAGTTGGAAAGCCATAAAAAACAAGAGTATTAAGTTTTTCACCAATCCCTCAAATCCTATACATGGCCCTAGATTAAGCCCTAACTTCTGTGACCCCAGGACCCCAGGAGCACAGTTTCCTATTCTGGTCCCGCCAGGCACCAGAAGCCTAAGCCTTTGTTTGTCTTTGTGCCTAGTGTGCCCAGAAATGGGACAGCTGGTTGTGTCTATAATGCCTGGATAAAAAACACCCCCAAAACAAAAACGTTGTGACATCGACTTGCCGTGCATCCCCTGTCCTATCTGGGCTGAGCAGAGTGGGAGAAGCAGCAGAGTGGTGTAGAAAGTTGAAAGTTCTATAGATTTGTCCAAAATTCCAGCTCCTCATGATCATTTTGGGTCCATAGTTGAATGTTCCCTCAGGACACTTGTACGTATTTCTGACTCTGGGGTTGTTTTTGTCTGTTTTCTGTCGCTATAAATAAGTACCACAGATAAGGAATAGGTGTTAATGTAGCTCAGTGTTCCAGAGCTGGGAAGTCCTGACCAGGTGCAGACATCTGTTGTTATTTGATCAGGTTCTTCTTGCTACCTTGTGGCAAGGCAGAAGGCATCACATGACCAACCAGAGCATCTATGTTAGTTCAGGTCTCTCTTCTTTTTCTTGTAAAGCCACTAATACCATCGTGAAGGCCCCACCCTTGTGATCTCATCTAATCCTAATTACTTCCCAGAGGCTCTACCTCCAAACACCATTGCCACACGAATTTGGGAGTTAAATTCCCAACACATGAATGTTTGTGGGGTACAGGGATTATTGGGATGGGGCTTCTGGTTCCTTCCGTTTCTGGGCCATCATAATGTGGGAGTGGGAGGTCCCTTTGCACAGGGCTCACTGACAATCTTAGGAGTTTTCTTCACTCTCCTTCTTTGGTTTCACTTTTCAGAGGCCAAATTTTCTCATACATTTAACTTGAGTCTACATTGTAAAAGTACTCAGAGATCCACTTATAATTTTGTTTTATTCCATCACCTTCTGAGACTCAGTGATGAATAATCCTTTCAAAGGGGCCGTAGTGATTCTCTGATGCCTCTCACCAGAGTAGAGATAAAACATGTTTAATGGCCATTGGGGCCATCTGCTAGATCCATTATATCTTCACTGGGATTATACTTTTCTTCAAAGTAAAATGAATCTCTTTGTTCTACTTACTGCCTTGGATTCTGTGTCATCTGAAATGAATTTTGTTATCCTTGCTCTTTTTGTGTTTGGTTGATAAATCACAGCTCTTCTTTTTTAATATTTATTTTTAACTTTCCAATATCACGTTGTTTTTGTTTTGTCTCTTGAAAGCGCCATATAATTAGAGTTTCTATTTTAACTTTATCATTTGATAGTCTTTTAGAAATCTTTTTATCGTGTTTTTTGTTGTTGCATGTGCACAATTTCTCTTTTGAAAATACAGATAAGCAAAGAGAAGAATGCTAAACTCACTCCATTTTTACTATTCAGAAGTAATAGTTTTCTGAACCTGACCCTGTATCTTCTCTTTCATTTTGCTAACACCGCTGTATCTTTCCAGCCTTCTCATTTTCTTCCTGAGTTGTGCAAATTCAGTTCTTGCTGCTCACCCAGGAGAGAGGACTCCTGCAAACACATTCTCTCCTTTTTGATAGAGGTGTGGCTCGAAAGGCTTGGGAAAGCAGGGGCCAGCTCTGCTCTAGGCCAAAGAGGAACTGTTCTGGCCATTGGATGCCCACCTTCCTGGGCTTCCCCCTTCCCCTTTCCAGCTTTTTCTGATCATGGAATAGGAAAGACCATCAGGGTGGGGATTAGGTGAGGATATCAGGGAATGGATGAAGTAGGCAGCTGTGGTGATTTGAAAATATGCCACAAATTCTTTGACAATGCTTCCTATTGCAGGAACCTCCCTCCTGCCTGATCACGACTGGGAAGATCAGCAGGCAGCCTCAGTCTGTGAGGAAGCCAGTGTACTTCTGGTTCAGTGTCCCTGTCACTGCACGGCCCTTCGGGGTGCTCGGGAGATCAGACTTCAGTTTTTGTCTTTTTAGGATATCACCTTTTTTCCTCCCAGAATTGACACTCAACTTCAGAGGTAACACTGTTTTCTTTCTCTGGGGCTTGACTTCATCCTTTTCACCAATGTGATATCTCCATCACTTGATTTTTACCTGTTTTTCCTACCATTCTCAGGGTAATGATTTGTCCAGTTTACCTAGTACGTTGCTGAGGATGAGTGCTTCTAACTTCGTAGCTGTTTCTTTTGGTATGAACTTCCATGTGTCTAAATAGTGTGTGCATTCCTGTTAACATTTGAAGGCATCGCTTACTGTTTCACAACTTTCCCCTTCAATTTCCTTTTTTGGAGCTTCTCAATATAGTTAGGCCTAAATTGATTGAAGTAAGTGTTCAGTAATTATTTGGCTTATTCACTGTTCAACCACATAATGAGTTCTATTATTGTATTTTTCTTGGGCAATTTAAAATTTTCTCTGGGGCAGAGAGTGTAGCTCAGAGGTAGAGAGATTGCTTCCCATGTATGTATGAGGCCTTGGGTTCCACAGACACACACACACACACACACACACACACACACACTTGAAATTAGTAATTGTCCATCATTAAAGTTTGTTTAGTTTTGTCTGTGACTATTGCATATTCTCCTGTGTTAATGTATTTATGATATATCTAGTAAGTAGTCAGTGGGGCAGGAAGATGTCATATCTTGGAGGCCACATGCAGAAGGGGTTTTCAATTGCGTTTCATGCCAGAAATGAGGTGTGAAAGATGGCGACAGAAAATTGAACAATGGCCTTGGCAGTGTGGAAGAAGTCATTGGTAACCTGGGTAAGAATAGAGTAGTGGGGACAAATGTCTAATCAAAGGGCTGCAATGAGAATGGAATAAAGAATATCATAGAACATGACATTGTTTTCTAATGAGTTTTTCTCTACAGTGGGCAGAGAAATATGGAGAAAATGTGGGATAGAGGAGGGGGTTTGGGGAAGTCAGCTCCCATGATGACTCCCAGTGATCCTGCCTCCCAGTCTTCATGCCTGTGCAGGTCCCTCCGATGTCTAGGTCGATGTATGTGACAAATAGGGCGGGACGGGTGCCAGGCCTCTTCTAAGGTAAGGTATTGAAGGACTGAGGCTTCCATTTGGGAGTCTCCCTTACTGTCCTTCTCTCCTGCATCCCTCACTCTGTCAGAAGCACGCTGTCATATTGTGGGGACCCAGTGGGGAGGAGCCGAAGCCCCAGCCAGCAGTAAGTGACTGGCCTGCTAGTACCAGGTGGGTGGGAGAGCTTGGAGGACAATCCTCTGCCCCTGTTGAATCTTAAGCCCTGGTTGACAGCCTGCCTGGAACTTCAACAAAAGAACCTGAGTCAGAACCATCCAGATAAACTGCTCCTCATTTCCTGACTCTCACAAACTGTGAGATAATAGACGCTTGCTGATTCACACTGCTGGTTTGGGGGATAATTTATTATGCAGCAATATCACTAATGTAGGATTAACTTTTTATTTTAAAGAGAATAAAACAAAACAAAACAAAACAATAACTACCCCCCCCAAATAAAGCCAATGAGGAGAATATTGAATTTCTAAAACAAGACAGTAGGAAATCGACCTAGGCACCTGAGTTTCTCTGATCTGAGCTCCCCGAGGTGGCAGAGAGGTGCAGAGTGGTGGCTCACCAATGCTTCCCAGATGATGGCAGGGCTTCAAGGTGTGGCTTCTTCTCCTCCTGGCTCAGGTGGTGGGTTCACGTAGATGGGGAGGTGTGTACCTGGAGCCTCTAGGCATCTAGGATTAATTTTTTATGTAAGAGAAAGAATATTATATTTGTGGGTTGATGGGGGCAATTTAGTAGTGAGGGAAAAGTTCATGATATAAGAGACAAACATTTCCAGAGGTGTGTGTGTGTGTGTGTGTGAGTGATGAGATGGGAGTTAGTGCACAAGTGGAGAAGCTGGCCTGAGTTTATGAATTCATCTGTCATAGCAGTGGGAAGAAGCAGGTAGACAGTTAGGAATGTTGTAGCTTGGCATAACTGATGCATCTTGAGCCCTGCATTCAATTAGTGCCCTGTATTTGACCCAGGAGAGTGGAAAATTACTCAGGGTACAAGTCCCCTGAGAAAAGGAGAATAAGCTGCACCCACAACAGAAAAATTAACCTGCTCAACAAAGAAGCAGGATAAGGTGTCAACTAAAAATTAACATAAGATTCTGGCTAAATTGTTTCCAATAGGATGCCTTTTTGTGGTTTCCTATTTTAAAAGCTCTGTAACTTTCCAGTTTAGTGCCACTTGGTAGGACTCTGAAACAGGGATCTCTATGTGAGTGGTTGCTGAGCTCAGCTAATTAAATCCCAAATTTATCAATTAGGCTGCTTGGATTCTTATATTGTTCGTGAACCCACTTCATTTGGGGGCTTGTCTGGGATCCCTACTTAGGGATTTATAGGGTCCAAGCCTCTCTTTGAGGCAAATTACTCACTCCTTAGGGGGATTGCTGTGAGGCATTCCTCACCCCCAAGGAATCTCTTCATTTCAAAGAGAAACTGAAACCAAAACTCTGGACCCTAACTTGGAGTGAGAAGTCCAGATCCTTACCAGTAAGATTGTTTTACTTTTGTTGGGGTGCCCTTGGGAGTCTTCAAAGATGTTGATGCAACAGTAAAGTCTCCGAGATTTGTTCCCAGACCAAGACATTGGTTGGGGACTTATTGGCCTTAGGGTTGAATTAGTTCTGGCTTAGTTTGTTAATCGTGTTTGTCACCAGTTTAGTGTCTGTTATTCATCTGTTATTCATGTGATTGGGTCAGTCTGTTTCTGTTTTTTTGTTGCCCCTGCAGTGTGTTCTTAACCATTTTCAGATATTTTTCTGGAAAGCCTCTTCCACTTTCAGGGTCTCTAACCTCTCTTTGTGTCAGCAGGTCTGCCTCAACTCTGAGAAACAACAGTGCTACCGCTGCAGCTGTCACTACTGCTGCCTCTGTGGGTGTCCTATCCAGCGGGGTCCCCTGGTAAGAGGGGGTACTCACTTCCGCCTGCAGGCCCCACACCTGCTGCATGACCCTGCACCCTGAAAACTGAGGCCCAGAGGTCTCTGGGCACCCACCGCAGAAAATAGCTTGGCGCCCCCTTCCTCCTCCCTACGCACAGAGTAATCAACCCGAGCATAGTGCCGTAAGTGTTTCACGCCTGGCAACTCCCAGCTCAGCACCAGCAGCACAGGTGATGAGACGGGGTTGGCCCAAGAGGAGCCAGAGCTGGAGCCAAAGCCAAAGGCTGTGCCATGCATCTGGGGCAAGCTCTCTGGGGCTGAGAGCATGGGCAGCAGCGTGGCTTCCCTGGTGGGCACAAGCCCAGCCAGTTGCAGTACTTGTTTTCTGGGCTTCTGACCTGGGACCCTCCTTTCCTGACTTCCTCCCCCCGATGAGCCTGCTAACAGCTTCTCCAGAATCTCTTCACTTCTGAGAAAAAAGAATACATCTGCATCTTGGGAAGAAAACTGGTCCCGGGACTGGATGGCAACCCAGATGGGACCTGATCCATTTGGATCATGTGTTTCCCCTCACTCACCCTATCCAAGTTAAGGAGGTTCTCCATTTGATTTCACCAGGCTCTTTTGGGTATTTTAAAAGCAGCTGCTCAGAAGCCAACTAATCTGTCTAAGCAGAGGTAAGTTAGGGACCTGACAAGGCTCCATCCACATTCTTGGATCACCTTCTAGAGGCATATTGTATTAAATGCCTATTGATCTGGAGGCACCTAAACATAAATGAGCCCTAAATATCGCATTTGTCTCCCAGTCAGCCCCAGATGTTAAAAAAAGCTTCAAAGGTTAGAAGGATTCAAAGGTAAGGCACTCTCAGAAGTAATGGAGATAGCCTAAAAGGTCTTCAACAACCGAGAAGAACCATAGGACTTAAACAAAAGGATGGCAAAGGTCCTTTCTCTAGGAGAAAAAGAAAATCCCAAAACCAAATGTGACTCAGGGAACCCCTCTAAATCTCAAAGGGCCCTGCTAGTCAAAAAGCAGTGTGCCTATTGTAAGAAAGAGGGTCACTGGAAAAGGACTGTCCAGAGCTCCAGAAAAAGATGACCTCCACTCCAAAGGTCTTGATTCAAGACTGAGCCAGCCAGGGTTCTTTTGGCCCCCCAGGAACCCCAGTTAACTCTATCTGTGAGGGCCAAAAGGTCATCCTGGTTAACACAGGAGCAAGCTGTTCAGTCCTGCAACAGCTAGTGAGTCCCTTGTATCAAACCTAGATGAGCATTCAAGGAGCAACTAGAAATAGAAAGGCTTACCCATGGACTCAGCGTTACGGATTTGAGAAGAGAGTCCCTAATCCACTCTTTCCTTGTCATGCCTGAATGTCCTTACCCCCTGATCAGATGAGACTTGTTGCACAAGTCACAGGCTCAAATCTCTTTTGAGGACACAAACCCTTTGGTGATTCTTGGGTTTCACAGAAAGACTAGAGATCTCCAGGAGGCTAGGTCAGAGATGACTACCACTCCTCCTTCTGCTATTCTTTTTACTTGCTCTCTGACTGAAGGATACTTGTTTCTGGCCAACTCACCCCTGGCGGACTCCCCTCTAACTTTTTTGCTACAAAAATGGCAAAAGGAGATCTCTGGGATCTGGGCAGAATCCAACTGTTATGGATTAAAAACTGGTGGTCAACTTAACTCCAGTGGAATGAAATCACCACGCTGCTGAGCATAGATGTTCCACCTGAGGAAAGCTGCCAGCATAAATTGAGAAGTGGAGAAAGAGAAGCTAGACATTAGTGTGTTGAGTCATTGAGGCATTGTGAGTTCTCCTACGTGTTGCTGTCTGAGCCGTTGGTTTTCCTGGAGAAGCTCTGGTCCTCACATCGAGCATTGCTTCCTGGATCTGGAGAGGAAGACCTGTGCCGCTTGGTCTCCAGGATGAACTCATCACACTGGCTTCCTGGAACGTACTTAACTGTGCTTGTCATTGGAGGAATTCGGGGCCTCTGTGTCGCTGAGGATGGCTGTGGTGCTTTTCAGGACAGCCCTGGTCTTGTTGTGAGTGTGACTTCTTGGCTCCAGTGTAGAACCCTCAACCTACCAGCACAGCTCCTTCAACCTGCTGGCATAGACTTCCTAGCTTCCACCACTGACCTTTGGGCCTTCCCACCACAGATCCATAAAAGATATTGGCGTGAGTCCTTCTTGTGGGCTCTAGACCTCCAATTGGACTCGTGAGAGGCATTGTCATGAGCTCTAGGTCTTCATCTGGACTCATGTGGGACATTGCTATGGGATTTAGGCCCTTGGCTAAATATTCTATGTCTTTAGTGTTGTGGGTAGATTTCCTGTATTTTCTTGTGTTAACTCATGGTGACCATCATAAAGATGATATTATAAACTCCATGTCCTGATTCTAATTATTCTCTGTACAGCCCCCTGACTACAACACCAACCCACTGTGTCTTGTGATCAACCAACCTCCAATTGTAGTCACCCTTAACCATGGGGCCACCCCAATCTGGGTCTGCCAATATCCACTCAGCTTGCAGGCCAAGGAAGGAATTTACAAGTACATTCAAAGGCTGAAAGAGACCAATATCCTGATTCTTTGTAAGTCAGCCTGGAACATGCCTTTGCTACCTATCCAGAAGCCTGGGACTTGAGATTATTAGCCTGTCCAAGACCTCTGAGAGGTAAATAAAAGTCATGACTCTACACCCCACTGTTCCTAACCCATATACTTTTTTCAGCTTGCTACCTCCTATGCATACTCTGCATTGGACCTGAAGGATGCATTCTGCTCCCTACCACTGGCTCTGGTAAGTCAACCCCTCTTTGCCTCTAAGTGGACAGACCCTGCCATGGGAAAATCAGGACAATTGACCTGGATGCATTTACCAGGGTTAAAAAATGTGCCAACTCTATTTGATGAGGCCCTGAGAAACAGCCTCTAAGATTTTTGGGCAGAACATCCCTCCATCACAATGCTTCAGTATGTAGATGGTTTACTACTGGCCACTGCAGACTTGTCCTCTGCTCTGGAAGCCACAGAGGCCCTCTGTGATTATAGCCAATCTTCTCTGCCTCATTTCTGCTATTCTATTTTTCTGCCATTGATAGTCTATTTTTCTCTTCCACTTCACTGTCTGCCTCGTTGACTGAGTCACACAGAGGCCCTCTTAAGAGACTTAGACAAACTGGGCTATTGAATCTTTGCCAAAAAGTCACAGCTCTGTCTGCCCAAAGTCACTTATTTGGGATATGTATTAGAAGAAGGAAAACAGACTTTGTCAGATAAAAGGATTGAGGCTATCTTAAAAATCCCTTCCCCAAAGACTAAAAGTCAAGTTAGAGAATTTCTAGGTGCTTTGGACTACTGCCGTGGCTCCTGGGTATGGCTGAAATAGCTCAGCAATTCTATACCTCTACTGGAGGGGATCCATCTGGACCTTTAACCTGGACTGATTCAGAGGAACAAGCTTTCAATGATTTAAAACAGGTTCTTGTGAATGCTCCAGCCCTCGCTCTCCCTGACTTAGCCAAACCTTTTCATTTATATGTAGCCAAGAGCCGGGGTGGGGGGTGGTCACAGAAGGGGTCTTAACCCAGTACCTTGGATCCTGGAAGAGGTCTGTTGCCTATCTTTCCTGGTGATTAGACCCCATGGCTGCAGGGTGGCCAAATTGCCTATGGACAGTTGCAGCCACCAAAACCAAGGAGGCCTCTAAGTTGACTTTCAGCCAGAGACTCCAGATAGTGGCCCCACATGCTGTGGAGACACCATTGCAGTTGCCTCCCAATAGATGGCTTTCTAATGCTTGTTTGTCCAGTACCAAGCTCTTCTACTGGATCCTGACCACACTGAGTTTCTGTCTACCTCTGCCCTCAATCCAGCCACTCTTCTGCCTGATGATGACCCCTCAATGCTGATACATAATTGTATGGACATTATTGGCTCAGTCTCAAGCCGGCAAGCTGACCTGACTGATGTCCCGTTTGCCCAGCCTGAAGCCATCTTTTTCACAGACAGTAGCAGTTACCCCCACCAAGGTACTCAAGTGGAAGGAGCTGCAGTGACCACCAAAGCTGAGGTAATATTGGCCTAAACTTTAGGGTCTGAAACTTCAGCTCAGCAGGCAGAACTGATAGCTTTTTCTCAAGCCCTGAGATGGGGACAAAATAAATCTATATGTACAGATAGTCAGTAGGCTTTTGCTACCATCCATGTTCATGGGACCATTTATCAGGAAAGAGGACTATTAACCTCAACAAGAACAACGATCAAGAATGCCCCCAAGATCTTAGACCTCCAGGCTGCCATTTGGTTGCCCCAAAAGGTTGCCATTATGCACTGTTTGGAGCACCAACAAGAAGACATCCCAATAACTCGTGGAAATGCCCTCACTGAAAAGACAGCCAAAGAGGTGGCACTAAAACCAATGGGGCCTACAATGCTTCTCCCAGCTCTCCCATCACCCATACTACTCAAGTCATCCTATTCAGATTAAAATTTGAAACCAGCCAAAAGCCTAGAAGCCCAGCTTTCTCTGGAAGCTGGCAGACCTTACTGGACAGGCGAATTCTCATCTCAGAATCATTGGGCCCCCAGTTCACTCAGGAGACCCATTGGGTCACTCACTTGGTGGAACCAAATTGGCCAAGTTATCTTGCCTGACTAAAGAGGTCAACCAAAAATGTCCACAATGTCTTCAGGTGAACCCTAAGTTGGCCACCACTGATATTCAAAAGAGACAATGAGGACTTACCCCTAGAGACCACTGGGAGATAGACTTTACTGAAATGAACCTAGGAAGAGGGGGACATAAATTTCTTTTAGTTCTCATAGACACATTCACCAAGTGGACTGAAGGATTTGCCACTTGGACTGAATCAGCTCTCTTAGTAGCTAAGAAACTCCTCTATGAGACAGTGCCTTGATTTGGTTTGCCCACTTCCCTGGGGCCCAACAGTGGCCCAGATTTCATAGCTCAGATCACTCAAAATTTAGCTGCAGCTTTAGAAATCAATTGGAAATTACATTGTGGCTACCAGCCTCAAAGTAGAGAGAATGAACAGAACCATAAAGAAAACTATTCAAAACTGGCTCTTGAGATTGGCAAAAACTGGGTAAGTATCCTTCCTTTTGCCCTTCTACATGTGTGATGTACCCTGTACCTCCAGGGCATTACTCTTTTTGAGGCCTTGTACGGCTGACCACCCCCTTTGATTCCCTGTGTCCAAGATGGTAAGTTGGCTGCTGTCACTAATGGGGAACTTGTTAAGTCCTTACAGGCTCTCTAGCCCCCTCTGCACTCAATCCACCACTTGTTCAGGGGCCACCAGACTGTTCCCGAAAGGCCTGATGACTCCCTAGCAGCCTAACCTGGTGAATCAAATCTACATCAACACAAAGGACTATTGGGTCTTGACTTAGATCCCCCATTTCCCAAACGAGTGTATGGCAGAGGCTTAAATAAAATGAGACAAGTGTTATGATTTTAGGGCTCCAGCAGGGTCAAAACCCTTTAGTTGAGCTCAACGATCTGAGGGCTAAGACAAAGACTTTTCTGGACTGCCCACTTTATTATGTCCAAAAACAAGGGGTGGGGAAACTGAGGAATGCACAGGCAATGAGCAGGACATTGGGAGTCACTTTAAGGATGT
>PVJX010035023.1:0-18537 GCA_004027295.1 Dolichotis patagonum | reverse complement strand
CTTCTCCTCTCCCTCTCCTCCCCTCCCCCTCCACACCAGTCTCTCCACAGCTGCTGCCATGCCTCCTGGGTCCTAACCAGGCCCCAGTCCGTCCACACTGCTATGAGCAACACACCTGGATGGGTGCTTTAAACAGCAAATACCTGCTTCCCTCGAAGCTCAGGCAGGCAGTTAGGGTCCATTGTGGGCACGCCTGGTGCCTGACGAGGCCATTCCTGCTCCTTCTCCGCGCCTTGGTCCTCACCAGCCAGAAGTCAGCCCACAGTGCTGCCCAGGTGCAGACAGCCAGGCCCAGCGCCACCACTCCAGAGTCAGGGTGCAGCCCAGAACACCACGGGCTGCCTTCTCAGGCACATGTATCTCTGGACTTCTGGCTTCTCCCTCATGCTGCACTAAACCAAGGAGTGCACCAGGCCACATCCACAGCCCCAGTTAATTTTTATTTTGAGAGAGGGTCTCGCTAGTCACCAAATCACAGGCTGGGCTAGAATTGCAGATCCTTTTGCCTCAGCCTCCCAGTGCTGTGATCACAGGTGTGCACCACTGCACCCCACCTCACACAGGAGCTGGTGCTGTTACAGAAGTCCCTCTCCTCCCACCCAGCTGGGTCCCTTTGCCTCAGGGAGCGGTGCTGTCCTGGGGAGAACCTGGAGGGACAGGAGAAACCTCCCCTGCTCACAGTGAGAGATACAGGGAGCAGCCTGGGTTTATGAGTGAGCCTCTGTCCAGGTGTGGTGGTGCTGCCTGTAAATCACAGCACATAGGAGGCTGAGACAGGAAGGTCTCAAGTTCAACGTCAGCCTAAGCTCTGTAGCAAGTTACTGGACTGCATATCGAGACCGTGTCTCAAAAAAGGAATAGGGAGAAAGATCAAGAGAGGGAGGAGAGAGGGAGGACCTAGCTTGTGGGCACTGTGGGAAGAGAGAGCAAGTCCTGGAGACTTGGGGACTCTGCCCACCACCTGGACCCTCAAATGCCAAGAGGCAAAGTGGGAGGCACATTTGTTTCAGGACAACCACATGTCACCCACAAATGAGCTGCTTCCAAGTGGCCAGGTGATGGAGGCTGCAGGGCAAAGGCCTGGAATTACCGGGTTCCCGCGCCCTGCTCCTTCCCAATCCGGGAGCCCAGTACCTGTGCAGAGACGCAAGGCAGCAAAGTCTTTGATTGTTAACCCTTGTTTCCCAAAGCCACCCTGCAGCCGATCGCTGCTTTCCTCTGTGCCAGAAGCCACACATTTCTTCCCAGATGCACGCGCTTTTTCCCTGCTGCCTGTAGCAATTGTCACGGCACAAGACAAACCGGGTGTAGCTCCAGTCCTGAGGCCAAGCTGCCCTCCAGCCCCAGCCTCCATCTCTGTCTGCAAACCAGATGGGACAGCCCCGACCTGAGGTCAGTCGGAAATTGCGAGGACTCATTGTCTCACAG
Source organism: Dolichotis patagonum (assembly GCA_004027295.1). Classification (NCBI taxonomy): domain Eukaryota; kingdom Metazoa; phylum Chordata; class Mammalia; order Rodentia; family Caviidae; genus Dolichotis; species Dolichotis patagonum. The sequence continues at coordinate 17,109 of PVJX010035023.1, read as the reverse complement.
CATCGGAGCTGGGCCGCTGATTGCAGCATACCAGGCCCAGGCCTAGCAGGGATCTGGGGAGTGACCTGGGGGCCACATGCTGGCCCTGAAAGTCCCCTCTATCCCAGAGGGACAGGCTGCAGCTCCAGGAGCAGCTGGAAGGGGAGCAGGGACCCAAGAGAAGAGGCCCCAGGGCAGGGCTGGTCCAGGCTCGCAGCTCCTGGGCCCCTGCTCCCCGTCCTGCCCAGGCGCACTGTGGGTTGGCCGGGTAAGACAGTGTGGGGGAAGAGATGCTTCCTATCTCCTGAGCACCCAGACAGGCTCAGGGTCTTGGGAGGGGTCCCCACACCCAGCCTCCTCCGGGCCTACAGGGAAAGGGCCTGAGCTCTGGCACCCCAGGCCCACTGTGGACCGCGTTCTTCCCAGGACAGTGCACAGCCCCTGTCCTCACTCAGCAGCTGGGGAGACCAAGGCCAGGCACCTCTCGAAGTCCTTTCTGCAGAGCCTGAGCCCACAGAGCCAGACGGTGCCCCGACCTGCTCCATCCCTGGGGCACAGAAGGACCCAGTGCTCCCCGCCCTGATTTATGGGCCACTTTGCTCCTTATCTGTCTGCATAAATGCGAGGCTGTGACCTGCCTGCTCCAGGAGACACAGCTGGGGGTGGCACCTCGGGGTCACAGGTCACCATCGCCTGCCTGGGAAGAAAGGGCTGGGACCCAGCTGTGGTGACCCCAGTGTGGCTCAACCCTGTGTCACCTCCATGGGACTCAGGAGGGCAGAGAAGGAGATCTGGCCATGCCTGGGTCCTGTCTGCCCCAGGGAGATGCTGGTGCCCCCACTGAGCATGATGGATGCTCTGTGCATCAATGTCCCCATCACACAGATGGGAAGAGCAGGACCAGAGGACGAATGGACCTCAACCAGGAGCAAGAGGGCTAAGCAGCAGCCCCAGAGCCTCCCTGTACCAATGCTGCCCCTCTACAGCCAGGGGCAGGGAGAGGCAGAAATGTGTAATGGGGCATGGTGGCACACACCTGTCATCCAAGCACTCGGGAGGCTGAAGCAGGAGGATTGCCATGAGTTCAAGGCTAGCCTGGGCTACAAAGTGAGTTCAAGTTTAGCCTGACATAACAAGACCCTGTCTCAAAAACAAAAAAAGAAAGGAAAGGAAAGAAACATGCATTAATATATTGCAGGTGTCAAGTGGGGGTCACTTAACTTACCTGGTTAATGGATTTGGAGGGAGATTCATGCCAATGTGTCTTTTACTACAATATTTTTTGGGGTGGTACAGGGAATTGAACTCACAACCTTGTGCCTGCCATGCAGTGTAGTACATTTTTAAAAATTAAATATTTACCAGATCTTTCGGTCATAGCTCATAAGTAAGATGGGATAAAAACTAGAATCGCTACATTATGTTTTGGGGAGAATTAAATGAGTTTAAAAAATCTCACAGCCTGGTACCCCGTATATGTAGCAAATCCTATCTTGTGCTGTGGCTGTTGGCACTTATTGGGTAACTCCAGCCTTTAGATGTTCTTGTCTCCTCCGGGGCCATGTATAAATTCCTCAACAATTCCTTCTACACCTTCATCTTCTGTGATCCCTACCTCACACTGTACACTCAACCTGTTCAGAACCACAGTGGTCACTGCTTCCAGTCTCCAGCTTTGCACAAGGTGATCCCTCTATCTGACCATGCCCCCCCTTTAACCTCAAAGACAGTTTTTGTATTGTCTCTTCTTTGAAGCCTCCTGATCATTCATTTCTTCAACAAACGTTTGCTGGAATCTACCACATGTTGTGTTTTCCGAGTGCCAGAAACCATGACTCAGACACGGGCTAATCTTTCTGCCTCTCTGCTCTCTTTATTTGTGTTCCTTCATTTCATGTCCAGAGGCAATGACTTCAGCCAAAGTGACATAACCGGTCAAAAGGAGTGAGGTCCTTGGGGTGAATTAGGGACAACCTTTGAAATCATACCATTCCTGATTAGAAAAAAATACCAGAAAGTGCCGCCCACCCCCTGTCACTAAGCAGTTGTTGACAGCCACTTATTTTTTATCTCAAGGGGCCTGGGATCTCAGGGCTTGCCACCCCCACCTGCTCTGACTCCGGTTTGTTATGATTTTTCCATTGCCAGCAGCCGCTCTCCAGCGACCAGGAAACAAATATTTCACACTTTGCTGGAAAGGACAAAAGAATTTAGGGGCCAAAACAGGAGTCAGATTGTTATACTGTTCTAAATAAGAATGTGTGAGTTGTTGCCAGGGATTCAAAAATGACGAGGAGGGATATTGTGCATTCTGCTGCTGCAGAGTAAAAATATTATTTTTGGCCAGCAGGCTGGGGATACTCCCTGACTGCACCCCAGGAAATAAAAGGCTGGGTTAATGTGCACGTGGTGTTGACAGACAGAGGGGTCAAAAGACCGTCAGGCAGTGGGCGCCGGTCGGTGGCTTGAGTTAGATGCAGATCTGAGACCTGGGAGCCCTGGGGCCAACTCGTCTATACAACCTGCTCCCCAGGCCCTGTGTCTGACCTAGGGCACAGCACCCCTCTTACGGCCATCCCTCAGGGAACCGCAAGTCCTCCAATTCGGCCCCATGGCAGTGGCCTGGGCAGACGGCCAGGCAGGGGCTCAAGGATGACTGTGGACATGAGCTGCAGACATAAGAGGAGAGAGAAGCCAGCAGTGACCCACACAGAAGGCCCAGCTCTGTGAAGGCCTGTCCCCTCCCCAGCCTAAGGGCCTCCCATTCCTCCAGGTTCCCAAAGGGCCTTCAAATCTGCATTCTTTGGGAAGTCATCATTGTCTTGGAGGCCATCGGGCAGATTGTCACCTTCTTAGTCATTTTCCTCTTCGCTGGCACAAATACCTGGTTCATTTTGATCATGGTTTATAGAGGACTCAATCCATGGCCGGCTGCTTCAAGACAGGGTGGTTCGACAGATGGGTCTGCCAGAGAGCTGCTCAGCGCATGCTGAACAGGAAGTGGAGAGAAGGGAGGAGCCAGAGGTAGACTAACCCTTCCCGGCCACGCCCAGGAAGCTCCCTTTCACCAGGCCCCGCCTCCTAAGCCCCATCGCCCAATCAGCTTGCAAAGGCCCATCTCTGCGCGCATGCGGCTTTGGGGACATCCAGGACCAGCTTTTCGTGTGAGGAAGCTGACACCCCAGCCAGATCCACTGATGCTCTGTTCACCTCCTAGGGACAGGAAGGACAGGAGCCACCTTCCCTTCCGGCACGGCTGCAGGGTGACAGGCTGGGAGGCTGCTGCGCCCTCGGTGCTGTTCTGATTCCTGTAAACCTTTGGAACCGAGTTTTCCCCTCAAGCCCAAGACCTGGCAGAAGCGGTCGCTTTGCAGTGCTGGGAACTGTCCAGGGCTTCTCCATCCGTCTTGCTCAGCCCCCCACGCAGCTCCACGGGTGGCGAGTCTCGGTCCACTTCACAGGTAAGGAACCAGCGCTTCAGCTGAAGGTGCACACAAAAGAAACCGGAAATGATTCCTCCTTTAAATTTAAAAAAACATTGGCATTGGGACTCGAACTCAAAGCCTTGCCACTGAACACCTTCCCTAGCCCTTTTCAAAAATTTTTAATTTTGAGGCAGTGTGTTGCTAAGGTGCACAGGCGAGGCTCAGACATGCAATTATCCTGCCTCAGCCTCCCAGAGCACTGGGATGACAGACACGCACCACCACGCCCGAGCCCCAGTTGCTTCTGAACTCCTATTCATACCAACAAAAAAGGAAGCCGTGTTTTCCACAGCAAAGCAGGCACTCTGGACTCCGCGAGGCTCACATCACACATAACACGGCGCCACCAGACTCTGGCAAGAGTCCCCGCCCTCGGCAGCCTGCTCCAGGACATCCGGCTTGCACCTGTGGTAGCTGCTCTGCTGGGGGAAAGGGGCGTGACCCGGAAGAGCCATCTCCCTCCCCGGCTCCACCCTCTCTGCACTTCCTGTGTTCTACACTGTGAGCAGCCCAGCTTCGCCAGGCCCCTCTGCTGTGTCCTGCTATTTTGGAGCAACCGACCTTGGACTGAAACCTGAGCCAAAATAAACCTCTCCTCCTTAAACTGTGGGTGCTGTGTGTTTTGTCCTAGCGTCAAGAAAGTGACTAAGACAACTTGTTTTCCAGGGCCCCCCCAAGCGACAATATTTTGGGGGGTAGGTCTTTTGTTTTGTTTTGTTTTTTGAGACAGGATATCACGATGCAGTTCAGGCTGGTCTTGAACCCCCTGTGTAGCCCAGGCTGGCCTCTAACCAGCGGTAATTCTCCTGCTTCAGTCTCTCAAGTGCTGGGATTACCCGGGTGCACCGCCATGCCTGGTTAGGCAACAATATTTTTTTTCTCTGATCAGATTGTATTGGTACATTTTAGGTACACACAATGATCATATTCATCATAGGGAATTTGTAGCTGTACACAACGTAGCTTGATTTTTTTCCCCATTCCCCTTCCCTTTCTTTAATCCCTCCTCCCCTCTCTATTTACAAAAACTTTGTTTCTATGTTTTGCTTCTTTTCTCACTTTTTTTTACTTTTCTCTCCTTTCCCCTGCCCTTCTCCCGTGTTCCCTTCACTATTTGAACATTTTCTTCCTATTTCATAACACCTATTATTCATTTTGGTCCATATTTACACTCTCAGCTTCTCACATGAGAGAAACAATGCAGTATTTACACGTATCGATTTATTCCACTTAAGAGTGTGGTCTCATTTACCTAGAAATGTCTCGAGTTTATCCTTTTTTATGGCAGAGTAGTACTCCATTGTATGAAAGAACCACGTCTTCTGTATCCATTCACTAGTTGATGGACATTTATTTGGCTATTACAAACTGCAGGTGACAGTATTTTAAAGGACCAGGAACAATGCTTGGTTGGCCTGTCCATGCACTGTCCTCTGACACTGTCTACACGGCCGTCTAAAGTGGGATTTTCCACTTAGAGACCAGAGCAGTTCACAGGGCCACTCTTGGGTCTGCAGTTAGTGGTTCTCAAAGCCTAGGACAGGTCCTAAGCCTCTGCACTCTGCCTCTGTCCGGAGTGACGTGTGCCCCTGGAAACTGAATCCCCCGAACCTCGGGCCGGTCCTGAGGCACATAGGCTAAGTTTAGCTTTCTTGACACTGCTCCTGCTCCATGGGGAAAATGCTGGCAAAGGTTTTGTTTTCCTTTGATTTGGCCGGGAAGGAGCGCCGTGGAGGAGGTGAAGTCATGGGATGGCCGGGTCCCCGGGCTCGGCAGCACGGCAAGGTCCAGGAAGCTCTGCTGGGGCCAGCGCCAAGGACACCGGGGGTTTCCAGTGCACCCCTGGGCAGAGCCTCTGTCCACTGCCTCTCCGCACCGTCCGGCTTCCTGTTCCACGAAGAATAGAAGCAGTGCAGGGGTCGCAAGTCACGGACACAGCAGGGTCTGGGGCACAGTGGACCCCCTGGCGTGACCATGACAGCATTGGTTACAAGACTAGAATTAGAAAGGCAACTTATGGCTGGGCGTGATGGTGCGCACCTGTCATCCCACACTCTGGGAGGCTGAGGCAGGAAGATTGCAAGTTTGAGCCCAGCCTGGGCAATTTATTGACTTAGCAAGACCCTGCCTCAAAATAAATAAATAACATAACATAACATAACATAACATAACATAACATAACATAACATAACATAACATAAAGGGCTAGGGATATGGCTCAGCGCAAAGGCCCTGGGTTCAGTCCTCAAACTGCAAATCATCATCATAACCAACTTACACTATGGCACCCAACGAAGAGCCATGTGGAAAGAACCACAAGAGCTCTGCAGCCTCGGAGATCCCCAGGCCTCTTGTCTGAACTTCCGAGACCCTGAGGGGCCTCTGCCGAGCCTAGAATCTGGTGCACATTGGGGTGAGGTTGGCCAGGCCAGGGGAGCCCAGCAAGAGATGGCCCAAGCCCGCACGGCCCAGAGAGCAGCCCGATGCCCTGTGCAGCTGGGGAGGCCGTGGCGGGGGGCTGAGTCGCTGGCACCAGGTGGCACAGCTATAGCTGCAGCCAGGCAGGAAACCAGGAAGGACCCAGCATCCGGGCAACCTGGCCTCCCGATTCGGCAGCTGCTGGGCCACCTTCCACCACCCAGCAACCCAATGGGACCCAGCTCTCACTCCCGCCCTGCTGCCCAGGGAGGCTCCAGAGCCCCTTCAGCACCAGATCAGCCCTCGGAGGCCACTGTGACCAACCAGTTGATCTGCAGCTGGGGAGACTGAGCCCCTGAGGCCCGACTTTGGGGTGGAACCCTGGGTGACAGCGGGTGCGGCGCAGGCTGTGCTGGGGACGCCATGCAGCCAGGTGCCCAGCCCCTCCCAACGCTGCGCAGCCCGGGGTCCTCACTGTGCCCCGGAAGGGATGGGACCCCCGGCCTCCTGCATGGCTGCCCAGCCGGCTCCCCACCCAGCAGGAAGGAGGGGGGCGGCACAGGTCCCTGCTCCTGGGCTGCAGGCGATTAGCACGATTAGCGAGCAGATAAGATTCCTGGCTGGGCTGAGGGGTGTGGATGGACGCAGAAGGCCGCCCGCCGCCTCGCTGTCCTGTCCATGGTGGCTCTGCAGCCCGGCCCCAGGAATGTCAGGAATCCCCGCCCTCCCGGCCTCCCGGCCTCCCTCCCTCCGGGCATCCATCAGCACAAGCCTTCCTGGAATGCGCCTGCTGGTTCCTGGCACCACCAGGGCCCCCAAGCTGGGCTAATCCTGTCTCCATCCATCACCCCTCTCCTCGGGATCGGGCAGGCTGCAGGCGGATGGGGGCATCACTGGTGTCTGGTGGGTTGGCGGGCGCTGGATGCTTGAAGGGAAGGATAGGTGGCCTGGAAGACAGGAGGTGGCGGAGCAGGACATGGTGAGGTGGGGGTTGACTCTGTCCACCTCTGCCCCGGAGCCTTTGGGAATGCAGCATGCTCACTGGCAAAGGGGGTGAGGGATGGCCATGCGGGGTCACCGTGCGGGACTGGGGGGTCTGTCCCTCCGCATGGGCTGTGCTGCTCACCTCATGGGTAAAATGGGAGAGACAGAGCCCAGCGAGGGAAGGGGGCGGTCAAGGATGTGGAAATGCTAGTTCCTGACTCGATCCATCGGCACACTGTGTGAGGGTGTCAGCTCCAGTGCTGCAGCACACCTGATCCCACACCAACTGAAAGTCTAAAGAAGCCACAGGACCACAGCTGGGCTGGTGACTCGGGCCCTTATCCCAGCGCTCTGGGGGGCTGAGGCAGGAGGATCACAAGATCAAACCCAGCCTGGGCTGCTTGGTGACAGGTGCTTTAGAATAAAAGGCGAAAGGCCTGGGGACCCGTGACACGAGGAAGTGCAGCACTAGCTCCTGCCAGCACTGAGGGTTGCTCCCGGGCCTGCTCTCTGTGGCGGTGTCCCCTTCACCCTCATGGTGGCCTGGTCCTTTCTCTGTCCCAGGGCCGTCTCGTCTCAGTGCCCTGCCCTGGTCTGAGTCCTGTGTCTTTCTATGTCACACAAAGGTCGGGACGGGTCAGAGCCCACCCGAGCTGCCCTCCGGGGCTGTGTGAGCCTGGCCGGGTGCTGGCCCTCTCTGAGCCTCCTCTCCCGGCCTGTGGCAGAGCTGAGGCCTCAGCCAGCACCAGGCACCAGCCTCGAGGCCTAAGGTCTACAGCGATGCCCAAGGGCACAACCCCGAGGCAACAGAGGAGAGCATGCTTTCCCTCAGGCCATTGGGCGCTGGCCTGGCAAACTTCTGGTGTGCTCCGCTGTCACAAGGCCACATCTCAAGGGAAATGAACTGGTCTCAGCCCATGTTGTCCCTGCAGAATGACCACGGACATTCATGGGCCACATGGGACAGGACGGCTAGCTCCTCCAGGGGATAGAGCCGCAGACCAGCAGGTTGCCGGGGCACACAGCCTGGCAGGCCCCGGAAGGCATGGTAGGATGGGCAGGGTGAGGGCGCATTGCCTTTTGCCAGTCTCCTGCTGCTGGATCCTCCTGGGCGGGCAGGGAAGGAGGCCAGGTCCCTCCTCTGAGGGCCCAGGAGGCTGGGCACCTCCAGGCTGGCCCTTCGGGAAAGCTCACTGAGGTTGAAGCCCCTTGGAGCCCCTGTGGCACCATGTCCCAGGAGGGCAAAGGGGGCCCAATGCTGTTGTTTGGCTCCAGAAGGATTTGATGCTCGGCCGCATGGGGACAGGCAGACAGGTGGGGGCCTGCGTAGGTGTCCCGGCTCCCTGGTGCTCCCCCTGCATGAGCCTGGGTGAGGGCTGCACGGTTCCATGCCTCAGTTTCCTCACTGTGAACTGGGACTTGCTGCAGCTGTATCTGCCTCAGGGGGGACTGAAGAGTCAGTACGATCACCCAGGCACCAGGATATAGGGGTCTGTAAAAGGAAACGTTCCCTTTCCTTTTTTTTTTTTTTTGTTTGTTTTTGGAGACAGGGTCTCACTGTGTAGCCCAGGCTGGCCTTAAACTCACTGCGACCCTCCTGCCTCAGCTTCCCGAGTGCTTGAATGACAGGCATGTGCGATCATGCCCAGCCAGGTTCCTAAGTAACTCAGTGTTTTTCCCAGGTCCCCTTTCCAGGTTAGGGCAGGATGCAGGTCCAGGGAACCAAGTCAGCCTGAGAAGGCGACATTTCTTGAGACAGGAATAAGGGGCTGAGAGTTCAGTTGGCCTTGGGGTCCTGGGGCGGAGCTTTCAGAACACAGGTTGGTGGAAGGGAGGCAAGCTGAGCTCCATGTCACTGGCCCAGGGCGGGACAGGGCATTTGCGAAGGCTCCTGGCTGTCCTGTCCTGTGGGCAGAGGCCCAGAGAGCACTCTGCTCTGTCGGGCTGCAGGCAGAAGCCAGGTCTGCAGCTGTGTCCTGTGTGAGCAGCGGCCTGCAGTGACCTAGCAGCCCTTCTCCCGCATGGGGGAGTCCTTTGGGGCAGCCAGTTCCAGGGAGGGGAGGGACTGGGGGAGTTCAGTGCGGACGTGGCCTGGTCAGAAGGCAGCCAGTGCCCGGCACCCGGGGGTGCAGCTAAGCGGCAGAGGCTCTGGTTCCGGGACACGGGGGTGCGCTCGCCAGCCTGCCCTTCCCCATGGGCACGAAGGTGCGGAGCTGCGCGCACATCTGCAGCACACCAAGAACAGCGGACAGAAGAGCAGCGAGCACGTCACAGACTGAGCGCAGCGCAGACCGGCAGCTTCTGAGCAGCGCGTGGGAGCGGGACACATTCCCGGCAGGTTCACACCTTTCCAAGTACGCACGGAATACACTGGCATGCACCATATCCTGGCGCACAAACAAAGAGCCCTAACACAGTTAATGAGCTGCAGTCACACAAGGTCAGGGTGGAATTAAACAAGAAATTAACAGCTGAGACCGGCACACCAGTCACGTTCTAGCACTCCGGGAGGCTGAGGCAGAAGGATCACAAGGTCAAACCCAGCCTGGGCAATTTAGCAACTCGCTGAGACAGGAGAACCTCAATGAGTTCAAGGCAGCCTGCACTACACCCAGCAAGACTTTGTCTCAAAAAGCAGCCAGAGGCGACAGTAAGACCACGCACAATCTAATAGAAAGTGCACAAAATATTTGGACACATGCGTCTTCAAAGAAGACAGTAAGACACAGACATATGCGTGCTTGTGAGGAATGCTCGGCATTGCTGCCCGGTAAGAAGAAAAGAATTAAACCTCAGCATGGCGCCGGTGTGCCCTGTGCCCGTGACAATGACCAACACCCGGGAGGCCTGGCCACGGCCCACACCAGCAAGGCCATGTGGAAGCTAGAAGGAAGGTGGCGTGGGCTGTGTGATGCGGTCACTTGCACCTGGACACGGCTCCCCGAGGGCGGCTTGAGATGTCCAGGGCATCGGGAGCCTTCGTTCACAGAGACATGGCCAGTGACAGCCGAGCCATTCATGAACCACATGCAGCCCCGTGTCCACCTGCAGCAGGCAAGTGGGACAGCATCCCTGCGCACGCCCACGGCACTGCGCTCGGAAATAGAAAGAGCCAGTTCCCCCGAAGCGACGTGGGCAAATCTCCACTATGTACAACGACTGAAAGAAGACAGGTTTTTCCCAAAATACGCACTCAGGACTGTTTATGTAAAATCCTAGGAGATGAAAGTAAATGCATAAGGACGGGAAGCCAACCCGTTGTGCTCTGGGAACAGAAAGTGCGGGAGAGCTTGGCAGGGCATAAAGCACCTTTTGGGGGCCGATGTGGACTTATTACCGGATGGTGACTTGTGGGTAAATAAGTCTGAAAATGCACTGCGCACTTTGGATATGCGTCAGTGCAACTTAGTTAAAGCTTTTAAAGGCTTCTTGTAGTGGAGCATGTGCAATATTAGGCCATTGCTCTGAGCCCAAGTGTGCACTTAGTGTACACAAAGTGAAGCCTTCTGTGCCTGTGCACACACACACACACACTCTCACACACACACACGCACACAAGTGAGCAAAAGATGCATCACGGGACACCTGTAAAGGTGCTCACCATCACCAGCCCAGAGCCGCTCTGGGAGTCAGGACCGGGGTGCAGGCAGGTGAGCCCAGACTGGCTTCCTTGCAGCTCTGTGTCCCTGAGGTCCCCAAACACAGGACACCCAGCAGCAGCCACTGTGCCCCACCCAGCCACATCCTGGTACATGGGGAGAGGGGCACGAGATGGGCGATTGGATCCCAAGTGCCCATCTCCCCATCGGCACTCCCACTCGTGTGAATTCCTCTCTGCTCCAAACCCTTTCTGTTTCTCCACTTTGTGCAGAGACGTGTGCAAAAGTACAGTAAAGTGTGACCGGAAAAGCTGGAAAGTGCCAAGCGACTAGGAATGCACAGGTGTGTGCTGCAGGAAGGGAATGCAGGTGTGGGCAGAGGTGGAAGACCCTCTTGTCTGATTAGCAGCCTGACTTTGGCACCTTGACCTCTCTCCCAGTGTCACTGGCCCCCAAGTTCCTCCTGCTTGAGGTCCAAGTCCAGAGGACATGGGCGGTGCACGCAGGCACCCTGGCAGCCTTGGTGAGCACATGTGAGCGACCTGCTACAGGCTCTAGGACAGCAAGTCCTGAATGAGGACAGATGTGTGACCTCAGGTCCTGGCCCAGAGATTCACCATATGCCAAAGACCCATCTCCAACCTGGGACTCTGTGTCTTTTCTTTTTTATTGTTCATTTATTTTGTGTAGCAATGGGGAATGAATCTAGGAATTTTGCACCAAGCTGCATCTCCAGCCTTTTTCGAATTTCTTTTTCATTTTGAGACAGGTTCTTGCTAAGTTGCGAAGTTGCCCAGGCTGGGCTAGAACTTGTGATCCTCCCACCTCGGCCTGCCCGTGTGCCTGTGCCACCGTGCCTAACTCAGTTTCTTAGCTGTGAAATGAAACGTGAAGTTTGAACACCCATTCCTGGTGCCTCTGCAGCTGCTCTTACAAATCCACAGTTGTGTACCTGCCTCTTCTGGGCCCGGGAGCAGCTCCAGGTCAGGGCCACATGAGTTTCCTCCTGCATCCCAGCACCCAGCCCCTGGGGGTGCTCAGCACTGCTTCCGGCTGGAAGTTCTTGGTCCAGACCTCCCGGCTGTGCCCAGTGTGACCCTCCGTGTCAGTGACAGGGGGTGGCATGTGCCTATTCAGCTCAGTCCCCACACCAGGCCCTGGCTGGACACTGGGGATGGAGCAGGAGGTGAGCCCTGTAGGCAGAGCCAGGGAGACGGTGATGGCCAGAGGACCAGGCCTAGGAGGCAGTGCGGAGCCAAAGGGAGCATCCACGCTGACCAGAAGTGATTTTATCCTTGGAAACGCCAGGAAGAGAAAATTATTTGCCTTTTAAAAATATGTCTGAGTTTAGCTGGTGATGAGTGAAGCTCCATGGGAGGGTGACACGCTCTGCAGTAGGGAGCTCAAGCCTAAAAAAGCTGACCTCACTAGGAGTGGTGGCACAGGTCCGCAATCCCAGCACTCAGGAGGCTGAGGCAGGAGAATCGCTGCAAGTTCAAGGCCAGCGTAGACTACATAGAAAGACCCTATATCAAAAAACAAAACGCACAAACAAAACTGAACTTGGTGGGGGAAGACCTGTGGCCACAGTGGCCGCCCCTGATGCCTGGGGACATGGGGACAGGTCCCTCACAGGCTCAGCACCTGAGGAAAAAAGCAAAAACCTTGGGTGAGGGCTTGGCCTTCCCAGGTAGTGCCAGCCCTGGGAAAGAGGGGGGCCTCCGGATGCCAGGGTGGTTACCAACCCAGAAGGAAGGAGGCCTCAGGGAAACGGTCACCAGGATCACTGAGGCCCTTCCTCCTGCTGACCAGAGAGTTCAGACTGCACCCTACCTTGTGCTCCTGCAGGGCAGGGACTTCCAAAGATGGAACCAGTGACATCATGAAAGTCCCCAGGAGAGAACCTCAGCTACTTCTTGCCCACAGCAGAGATGCTGTCATGTTAGCAAGTCTGGAAGAAGAGAACACAGAGACCTTGAGGACAGGCAGCTGTCACCTTCTTGTCACTGGGACAGCTTAAAGGAGGAGAGTGTTACTGCGTTCATGGTTTCTGAGGGTTCCGTCCATGGTCAGCTGCTCCAAGGCAGGAGCATATATTGCATAAGGGCCTGGTAGAGGAGAGCTGTGCATGGCCTGGTGCCCAGGAAGCAGAGAAAGAGAGGAGGAGCGAGGGACAAGAACGCACCCTCCAGGTCACGCCCCACGACTTGCCTCTCCCAACCTGGTACTACCTCTGAACACTAGATCGTCAAAGCACATTTGGATCTGAGGCGTAACTACAAGGGAAAGCTGTCTGAAGCCTGGGTCCACCGTGACTGCGGGGAGGCCTCAGGAAAAACGCTTCACCCCGTGGACTTCAGTGGCACCTGGTAGCCTTCCTGGACACACCCTTCTTCTCCCTCCCCTCAAGGGGGGTCACAGGTGTCCCCACTCAGTGGTTGCTTTGCCCTTCCGAATGTCTGATCACTTTCTTAGTACTTGGCCACATGACCCTCCGCAGGACCCATCCTTGAAGGGAGGGCAGGAGAGTCTTCTGATCCTGGCTTAACAACTCTGTCCTGTGTGCCCCTGTTTTGTCTGGGGGGCACCTTAGGTTGTCAATCAGTCCCTCCCTCACCAAGCCTTAGCGATGAAGGGGCCCTGGTGACCCTACTTCCTGGCTAAGGGTTTTCTCCTCTAGAACCAACGTGCTCCATCTAGAACCGCCTAGAACCTGCGTGTCACCCCCATGGCCACCCTAGTGCAAATCCCGCCTCCTCACACGTGTTCCCTGCCCATCCCACAGGCTCTGTCCTATTACCCTGTGTCACAGTGAGTTAACCAAAGTCCAGAGCAGCACGCAGGGAGATGGAGGCCCAAGGAAGGCTACAGTCAGGGGTCTGGATGTCCTGTCCAGCCTGCGACCCCTGGCCACCATTGTCTCAGCCACAAGGCCAGTCCCGTGTCCACGCAGCTCTGGACATTGGCACAGTCTCCTCCACAGTGAGTTAAACAAGAATCTGATGCCTGTCTGCTTCCCTCAGGTGCTCGGAGGTGCTGTGGTGACAACACGTGTGACAGTTCTGAAAATCACACAGTGCTCAGAAAAGTGAGCTTTGGTTATCGCCAAGCCGCCCCAAGCCACACGGCCACTGCAGCTCTGCTCTGTCCCTTCCTTTCCTTTCTTTTTTTTTTTTTTTTTTTCTTTTCTCTTCTTTTCTTTTTTCTTAACCATGGAATGGAGAGCAGCGGGCCCTTCTGGGGAAAAGCCGCCCCCTCCTTGGCCATGAGGAAATCCTTTCCCCACAGACTCTGGAAGCTAAATAGGGCCGAATTGTTTGGAAGAAGCTCTGCTTCCTCCTTCCTACTGCCTTCCCTAGCGGAGGAGGCCACAGGCTCTGTGTTCACTTTATAAATGGAAACTGGATCCCTGCCTTGCAGGCTGCGGGCGTGACTGGGCTCGAGCCTTCCCTAGAGGTCAAGACCCGCAGCTTCCTCCCTGGACAGGAAGTGGGCTCTGAGTGCTTCTCCAAGGCCTCTGGTGATAAAAGGCTGCTCTGGCCCCGGGCTGGTGCAGCTCTCTGCTATTTTCCAATCTCGCTTTAAGGGAGAGAGAGGAAAAAGAAAAACCCGGATGTCACTCTCTAAACAGGGACTCAGCTCAGGAAGGAGGGCGGTGAGTGCGGCTTAATGCAGGGCCTTGGACAGCTGGGGATTGTTTAGCCTCTGTCACAAACACGGATGTAGAGCTCTGGGGAAGTCAGGGAGTGCCGCGCTGGCCTCTTAGGGCCTCTGAGCCCTGCTCACATGGCTCTTTGAGGATGGGACCCAGGTCCTGCAACTCCATAGCCTTGCAGAAGAAAGACTCACTGAGCACTTGTATTAACACAACTGCAGGAAATGCCCAGCAGAGGTGCTTCACTTGGATGAGGACATGTTATTCCTACCCCCGAAGATGCATTTTGAGATGGCCGTGTCCCGGAGAGCTTTGGTCGCCCAAGTTCAGGAGTGTGGGGTCCAGGCATCATAGAAGTGCATTGGGGGGGCCCATGGGCTGCTTGGAGGGATCCTTGGGAACCAGTGTGAGCCTCTTCAAGAAAACCCGAGTGCTCTGAAATGTGGCACTGATTCCTGAGGCCCAGCTGTGCTCAGTTCCTGGACATCGTGTGCTCTAGGTCACCACCTGAGTTGACACAGGCAGCAAGGACCCAGGAGTAGATGAGTCAGTGGCAGCCCTTTGTTTAGAGATGTAGGCTCTTCCCAAGCCAGCTGGACCTCCCTTTCCAGGCAGCAGGAAGGCCTGCTCCAGGCCAGGGTGGAAGGGCAGCAGAGTCAACCTTGAAGTTCCCCCCCGGGGATGCCAAGGGACCCCTGGAGACCAGCGACCCATCAGGTTTCTCCATGGCCCCCATCCTCCTCCCTCAGGTCCCTGGAGCCCAGGTTCTGAGCCTCAGGGCAGCCTTGCCCTGCAGGGCTCCCTCCCCGGACGGAGAATGCGCCAGGTGAATGTGCCACTAGGTTTAAAGGAGCAGCATCCTGGCCAAAGTGCTGGTGCTCACCTGTAATCTCACAGTCTGGGAGGCTGAGGCAGGAAGATTGTTAAGTTCAAGATTGCAAGTTTAGGCTGAGGCTATAGCTCTGGGCATAGTACCTGACTGACAAGCACAAGGTCCTGAATTCTATTCCCAGTACAAAAAAAAAAAAGCAAGTTTAGCCCAGGCAACTTAGCAAGTTCTTGTCTCAAACATTTTTTTCATTTAAATGGGTGGAGATATAGCACAATGAAAAGGCCCTGGGTTCAATCACCAGTATGGTAGAGGAGGAAGAGGCGAAGGAAGATGAAGGGGAAAGAAGGAATAAGAAGAGAAGAAAGAAGAGGGGGATGAGGAAGAAGAGAAAGAGAGGAAGTCAAGCCTCCCAGGAAAGTGTGAGCTCAGGCGGAGCCTTGGGTACCTGCGTGAGAACCAGGCCTAGAACTTCCGGTTCCAGACTTAGCACTTCCGGCTCTAGGCTTAGTGCTCCAGCTCCAGGCATAGAGCTTCGGACTCCAAGGTGATTCAGCAATTTGTACTCAATCTAGAGCAGCGGAGAATATTAACGAGAGGAGGCAAGTAGATAAGAAAAGAGTTTAATAAGCGGGGAGGGCACGGAGGAAGTCACCGCAAGGAAGGCTGTGGTGGCTCTCTACAGACAAAGGGCAGGTTCTGCCTGATACAGGCTCTGATGGGGGTAGGGCTCTGGGGGCTGCTGTGAGATGATTTATTTTGTGAAAGTGCAGGGGCTTGGGTAAATTTTTACATTGCTGAGCTTTGGCACTTTTGGGGAGGAGGAGCCACAGGGGCTTCTGGGAAGAAGGAGGTGTGCATTATCATGGCAGAGCTTTGAACCATTGCCATGATGACTGTGCTGTCTCTTAGACAGGGGATCTAACATGCCCATCTCTTTGGTGTTGGGGGCACCATGGAGTCTCTCTGGCTGATTCCTGCTGAGAGGGGGCATCACTGGGGCCTCAGGTAAAAGAGAATGGGATGGAGGGATCCGTTTCATCTGAGTTGTGAGGTAGTGATGTCACTCAGTAGTAGGATTTCTTTGGTAGTGACCACCCGTATTCTGGCTTAGATAAATCGCAAGAGGAGCCTAAAGGTACAGGAAGCAAAAAGCAAAAAATTTACTATGGTAATTATGAGATCCATAATGGGCATTAGAATGGGAGACCAAGGGGTGGCTTCTGGAAAATATTGCCTCCCTCGTATATCAGCTGCTAATTTTTTGAGTTTTTGTACCTGATCTTTGACTATGCCTGATTGCTTGACAAAGTAGCAGCATTCTTCTCCCAACATGGCATAGTATCCCCCCTTTTCTGCTGTGAGAATACTGAGTGTCTTTCCTTGTAGGAGAACTACTATGGCCAGTGAGTTTATTTGATCTTGTGCTGAATTAACATTTTGGGGTGTCTGAGTGTTGTAGGGTAAGGTGAAGGAACTGATTGAGGTAGAGGAGGAAGCCTATCATGTTCACTGAGGCAACTGAGGAATGTAAGCCGTGAGATTATTAATATGAAAGGAGTGATAACTGTAAGCCTTTGGAGAATGGTGCCTTTTTTTTTTTGGAGTAGAGTGTTAGGGCACCTGTGAGGAAGAGTAGAAGTATAGAGCCATATATATATATAGGCCAGAACCAGGTAGGGTAGCAAAGCATTAGGGTTTGTGTTGTGTTAATCAGAGATGGGTGGGCACTATTGGACATGAGGTCCATAAAGTCCCTTTAGTGTGTTTGGGATCAAGATTACCAGGCAGCAGATGATATCTCTTTGTTTGGGTGATGTGAAACCAGCATGAGAATCCCTCTACCCTTATTGCAGATGGAGTCCCAAGGTATACCATGTGAGGTCCATTTTACTTAGGTTGAGGAGTTGGAGTTGAACCTGTGGGCTTAGGAATTTTAATATAGATTAATTCTCCCAGAGATAAAGGAGGATCTGGTGTGTGTCCCTCAGAGGGTTGAGGGAGGCAAAGGTCTACATATTGTTGAAGAAGGTGTCGGAGAAACTAGAGAACCAGAATGTAGTCAGCTAAGGGAGGAAGATTAGAAGGTGAAGGCAAGTTTTGTAAGACAAACATCCTGCTGTACATAAACTGAAAGGGGCTTAACTGAGTAGGTGACCT
>PVJX010035022.1:0-18524 GCA_004027295.1 Dolichotis patagonum | reverse complement strand
GATTTGATAAGAGTATATAAGACTTTATGGTAAGCATGAGGCCCCATCTCATAGCTTCGAAGTCTTTCAAAGTTTTAAATCATCAGTTGGAATGGTGTTATCCTGTTTTGTTTGACTATATCATACATAATGATATAAACAGCTGTTTTGAAGAAAACATTATGACAGCTATTGCTGATTTAATATTATCCTTCTTAGAAGTCCTACCATGCTTTTTTTTTTTTTGTTCTATTACCATTGGTTCTGTCTACCACATTGTGTCTCATTGGAATTTGAATATGTGTGATAGTTCAAACAAATTTTTTTCTTTTTTTATCAAAAATGAGATATTATAATACCCATTGATCATTTTCTGTTATTTGGTTCAGAAAGCCCTGGAATTCTTTCACTATATGCATGGCTTTTTACTATTGTGTTATGTTTGATATTATTGTAATTGAAACTATGCTCAACTATAGCAGAGTAAGAGATATGGCGTTAGATACTGTTGATGTCCAGTTGACTTAATGTAATGTACTGTGTTGCCTATGTTGTCCTCTTCTGATCTGCTCTGTACTGCCCCCTTTTGTTTTATTCTCTTTTAAATAAAAAAAAAAAAATGTTGCTTCGAAAAGAAATCATAAGTCACTATTCTATAGAAAACAAAAGATTTTAGAAAAAAACTAACCAGTTACAATGGTTACTTTAACGCTGAAGTAGAAAGTTTCAGTAATCATATCAACCTTCATTTTCTTTAGTTTTTGGATGAGTAACTGTAGTACTCAGCATGAGTTGTCACTCATAGTGAGTGGTTCTACCGGATGTTATGATTTGACAGCTATGTAAAGTAAATTGTATCTTTGAAATTTTGGTGAGTTGTATCAGTGGAATGACTGTGGATCAGAGCTTTGTCCTATATTTCTAGCAGTTTTATCCAGTATTTGTAGCTCCTCTGAAAAATTGAACTAAAATACTTTAATATTTTCAAATTTGAATCCCATGAGACATGGCTTTATTGATTCAGTCTTTTAATTTTATTGTAACAATGTTTTTCATAATTCTGCACTTCATTTTGCAACATTTAGAATAAACATTTTTTAAGTGTTCATATTTTATCACTAATTATAGTAAATGGCAACTATTAATAGTGCTGTTAATTTCTACTAATATTTTAGAGTTTAAATTCAATATTAATTGGAATATAGGCAATATAACGTACTGGCAAAGACTCATGGTTCAAATCCTTCTTTTAAGAATGGTAAAGGATACTCCTTGTGTCTTTCTCTGTCTGTCTCTCTTATCTCTATCTGTTTCTCTCTCTCTCTCTCTCTCTCTCTCTCTCTCTATATATATATATATATATATATATATATATATGTAGTATGTTAGTGCATATTTATTTTGGTCATTTTTAGGAGCCACATGGTATTTAGGTATTTATTCCTTCATATATGTAGGTCATTTAGCCTATGTTTCCTTCCATTTTTAATACTGTAAGAAAGAACTATAAACATCTTTGCATGTGTGTCTGTATGTACCAGTTGAACATAAGGAATCCACTTTGAAGTGGGTTTTCCATTTGTATTCATCTTTCAAAAATTGTTTTCCAATGTAATTACATTAAATTATAATTCAACCAGCAGACTTTAAGTCTATTTTTATTTTTTGTTTTCTCCAACAATTACTATTGCCAGGCTTTTAATAATTTTTTGCTTATTTGGCATTTAATATGGTGATGATCAAGCTATAATCTCTTAGTTCCAGGAAGAACCTGTGAGGCTGAAGGAAGAAAACTCATCTTTCTGCTTGCCCTGTTCTTATTATTCTGTCAGCATGAGAAAACAGTTTACCCCAGAAACAACAGCTGGGCTCCTGTTTTATTTTTATTCCATGTTTCCTAAACTAGGCCTACCCCACGCCCTCAGTAATTGTATAAGCACTCCTAGGTCTGATCACAGCTTCCGGGGTCATAGCTCCATGCATGTCCTTCATCCTTCTGTATTTGTGAAGTCGAGAAACAGCTGGTCTCATCCACAGGTCTGTGATCAGCTTTCCATTACTATAAAAACCAACTGAAACGAACCATCTTTTTCAGAGAGCAAAGCCTTATCATGGCTCCCGGTTTTGGTGGTTTCAGTCCATCACCAGTCGGCTCTGCTGCTTTAGCCTTGTAGCTGCACACTGCAGCTGGAACATAAGACAGAGTGAAGGCTTCATGTCTGGGGATGAGAAAGAAGGATTGGAGCTTCAATATCCCCTTCCAGGATACAACCCCAATGACTATGCAAACTTTCTGCCTCTTAACAGTCATAGCACCTCTCAGGAGACCATGCCTCTAACATGTGCATGACTGGGAGGCACTTACCTAAGCTGTGGCACCACTGGTCAATGATCTGATGCCATCAGGGCATCTTCTGAGTTTCCGAGACCCTTCATCAACCAGGGTTTTCATCCCTTCTGAGTTACACAGTTTTGTGAAGCTCGTTACTTAAATTATTTTGGTTTTCCTAGTCTAAATTGTCTCATCTGCTTCTCAAACCACAGAGTACCAACTGCTTTCAGGAGCTTTTACCTCAATAAAAACAAGGTTTCCCTCTTGCAGTTAAGTCTTCTACTATGTAATTAATGAACTTCTGATGTCAATGCATCTTAAAATAATCAGTGTATTATATGGGCTTATGACTGCAGCCTAACACAAATGATATATTTAAAGTTATTTTCATTTTATTTTAAATTGAATTGTTTTAATTAATAGTGCGGTTGAGAAAATTGTCCCAGGAGAGTTGGCTAACATGATTTCCTTCTTATGAATTGCTGGACCTTTTCCTTGCTTAGGTTTCCTATTGATTTGTTGATCTTATTATTGATTTCTTGGGTTTTTTTTACGTTATATTAAGGGTAGTTCTTTTCCTATTATAAATGTTTCAACTGCAGTTTGTGTTTTAAAGCCATTTCTGTATGTAGCAAAGCATTGCCTGTTTTAATTCAGAAGTAGTAAAATTACTAATTACTTTCTGTCATAAAATTTGTTTCTTATCCATCTTTTAATATCCTTCCTGAACACGAGTCATTGCAATGAGATGTCAGACCAAGAAAATGCAAAATTTTATATATGAAGATATTGAATAGCATGTAATAAATACTATTTTTAATGTGGATCTTTTCCCACAAGAAAGAAAAATCTCTGAGAATTAGACACAGAAGTGAAACAAAAGATAAACAGTTACGCATATGAGTTGAAGCTCCATGCTGAGATGGGATGTGGTGTTTGGTACCTGATAGTGTCCATATTTAAAAAACATAAAATACTTTCAAAGAAACCAAAAGCAGAATGAAAAACTGAATTAATTCTTATGCTTCAATCACTCAAATTAAAAAAGATTATTATGATTTTGTCACATTTGATTTTTATCTCCTATATTCTTTCTATAGCTAATCCCAGATACAGTGTAGTTTTCAACAATCATTCTTTTTTTATTTTATGGAAAAAATAAAACAAGTTTTCATAACTAAATAACGAGAATAAAAATAGTTAATACATTGTGTTACCTTAAAAATAGTTACACAGAGCACAAAATGTGGTCATTAAAAATTCTCCAAATGATATTAGCACAAATCTTTCTTTTCAGAGATCTAAAAGAAACAAGGGGAAAAAATGCAAATCAGTTATACTACTAGTTTCTTTTAAATCACCACTCACTATTGAATGATACATCTTCTCAGATAATGGGAAATTATTGACAGTAGTGATAGAGAAAAATAAACTGAGAAAAATTTCCAAACTCCTGAGAGAATGTACGTACTAGTGTAGAAATTTATGATCATATTAACAATTATTCAAAAGAGAGAGAAAGTAATTTTTTTAAAAAAAGATTTAAACATAAACTAAGACCAACCTAACAAAAAGAAAACATTATTAATCTATATACTTTAAAAAAATTACAGCCTCTTTTCATTATTTATATTAGCTATAATCTATAAAGTTAATATGAACAGTGAATTACTGGAATATTCTGAAAAGACTGAATAATTAGTGACCTCCTATTCCAAAAGGAAGTGCAGAGTTATATACTATAGAGTTTCTTATCACAATATTTTCAAAACTGAAATGCTATGTACATTATTAATGTTTGTTTGCCAACATCCTTATAAAGAAGTGGTCTCACAACGTTGAATATCTGCTCTGTTACATAATCCTTTTCTATAGGACACTTAGCAAGTACTTTTGAATTTTTTCCATAGCTTCTTCATCTCCGTATTCCTCATTTCATGTACATTTAATATTTTTCATGCTTTATCATCTTTTGACACATGATTGCTGGGAGATGTTAAAACAAGGTAAGGAATGATTAAAAATCCTTGACCCTGATTAAATGTGAACGTGAATTCATTTGACTTTCAACCTCACAACATCATCCACTACACAATTTTTTTTATCAGCTGTCATTTCATGAGCCAACATGTTTAGTTGCTTTCCATCTTTTTCCTATCCACATTACATATTCATATCTATATATCTATATCTATCATCTATATCTGTATCATCTATATTTACATGTATATGCATATATATATATTTAATCTATATCTGTGTGTTGTTTAGCACTTTCTAGAGTGATGTTATTTACAAATTAGTGAATTTCCCCTTCTTTTTTTCTAAATGTAAAGCACTGTCAACTCATTGGCACTGAACTCACAGGTAAAAGCACTGTAACTTATACCTTAATTCAAACTGCCTGACACATTTTCTCCCCTGCTTAAAAATATTAGAGAAAATATCAGAGTTGACTTATGAGGATCTTTAACATAATATTACAAAAAATAAAAATGTGCATAAGCTTATACAGCTCAGCATTAAGCACGAAACAGGCACTTGTTTTCATTAGGGTAGTAGAACCAAGAAAGTAGAATTCAGCCTTGTTTGAGTCCTACTGGAAAGCTGTATGCTGAGTTCAAATTTCCAGTGCTCTATGAATGACCATAAAAGGGCTGTGTGCATTAATTTTGGAATTATAATAAACAGTTTTGACAAGCAGATGAATAAGGAAGATTAGTTTATCAGAAGGAAGGAGAAGATAAAAATATTAACCAAAAACTCAGTGAGCAAAGATACCAAAGTTTTGGCTCCAAGAACCTAAAATAATTATATATAATTTTATAGTACAAACATTTATACTGATAATTCTGTATCAAAGTAGCATGTAAGTATAATGGAGGAGTCACAATTCGTATCTGGCATGTTTGCAAGTACATTGTGACATTTAAATTGAATAAGAATTGAAAAATGAATTATATTACTAAAAGAATGAAGAAAGAATATTTCACCTTCAAGAAATATAGGACATAAAGGAAAAAAATGAAGCATGATAAACTCATGATAGGGAAATAAATAAAATAAAAGACTCAAAAAGAAAAACCAAAAATGTAAGCACATTTAACAAGGCAAAAAGCAAATTCAAATATAAATAATGACAAAAATATGCACAAAGCAATGTGGGAATAATAGAGGTCAAAAATATCCATCTATGTGGTATTTATAGATATAAAACCAAAGCTTTTCAGATAAATGTTAAATACTAAAATACAGTATATTATTAAGCAAAATGAAACATATAGCAAAATGCATTATTAGTGATAAATTATAAAAATAACACTTTGTTAAGCACATTAAACACAAATCATATTTACTTAATCTCAGAGTATATTGTTGTGACCAATATAAAGAGAAAATCTCTTAACACACTTGTACTAAAAATTCACCTAACAAACAGACCACACAAACAAAAATAGGTAAGAAAATAAGAGATATGAATAACAAGATTAAAAGCCATATAAAAATATATGCTGACCTCTCCTTATCATATCAGTATAAATTGAGTGATAAAAATTTATATACTTGACACACATTTTAATTAATTTAAAATTGATAGTGAAAAGTTCTTAAATGTTTTGTTTTTAAGAAATTTTATTGTTGGGACTGGAAACATCACAGGGACTGGCAGCTCAGCGTGGGCGATTTGGGACTGCTAGGGCTGCCCTTTGCCTGCAGGGAACATTTCAGGGACCAGTGGAAGAGGGGCTGAGGTGCCTGGGACTGCCACTGCTGGGCCTGCCCCTCCTCCAGAAACATCTAGGAAGTCTGACACAGGCCTGAGCTGCCAGGGATCACATCTGCTGGATCCGCCCTTCCACCAGGAACATTGGACACCAGTGGACTACCATGCTGGCTTGATGAGAGGCTTAGGAACCCCTCACCCAAACAGAAGACCTCATCAGGCTTCAGTCAGTGTGGTGAGTTTGCCCCCCATAAAATAGAGGTCTGCATTGGGTAAATAGGGGCAGAAGTGAAACTTCCTTCAAGTGTAACACCATAGCTAACCTGGCAAGGAAGTGATTAACCCCTTCCCACCACACAGAGAACATCAGACAGGTTTAGGAATGTGCCAATATTGCCCCACCCCAACTTAGAGGAAATTAAAAGAACTTATGATACCCCCAGTGACACAGTTGGTCCTCAACTGACACAAACACTATAGCCAGGGAGACCTGGTGACCTGCCACAAGCTGAAGATATAACAACAGCAGGAAGTAAGAGTTGCCCTACATCAATACTTCTGGGCGAGTTAGTCCAGAAAGAATATAGGACTCACCCAACAGGCATGGTAGGAATTCTAGAGACTGGATCTCCTTTTCAGGGTGGTACCCAGCAACTTGACAAACATCAACCACACAGTAGAATGGTGAAACACACACTACAAGAAAGTTGTGACTGTTGGAATAGAAAGACCAGAAATTTACCCAAAACTTGAAAATGACTAAACAAAAAGGCAAAATGCAATCCCGAAATCTAATCCATCAGGGGCAAGTGCAGGTGATAATCAAATAGAGGACCCTAAAATTCATACACCAGAAATCTCTGAAAGGATAGCAAATGAAGTAAAGAAACAAATCCATGAGGCTATAGAACTCAAATTAGAAACAATGTCTTATGTAAAGATAAAAATAATGAGCATAGTAAATGAGCTGCTAACATAGCTAGAGAAGTAATAGATAAGAAATTACAGGAGCATGGGAAATTGATTGAAACTTTGAATAAACAATGCAGAAAACAAGCAGAATCTACAAAACAAATTGAAAGAGATATGCAAGGAACAAAAAAATTGCACTGAAAGCCTGAAAAGCAGTTTAAATGAAGCTGAGGATAGAATTTTGGACCTTGAGTACAAGATCACAGATAGTGATCATGAAAGGGTAGAACTTATAAAAACAACAAAGCAGCATGAAATGATAATCCAACAGCTACACGATGATGCCAGGAGAAACAATTTTAGAGTAATAGGCATTAGTTAGGAGGCAGGAGACAATGCAAAGGATATAGCTAAGCTGTTCACAGAAATAATGACAGAAAATTTCCCAGACATGGAGGGAAAATTGGATATACAAATAAGTGGGGCATATAGAATGCCACACAGTCATAACCAACATAAACCTATATCCAGACATATAATAATTAAGATCACAGACATACAGCATAAAAACAGAATACTAAAAGCTGTTAGAGAAAAGACACAACTCACCAAGGAAAGCCTATTAGAATCACAGCAGACTTCTCAGCACAAACCTTCAGGGTAAGATGAGCTTGGAGTGAAGTATTTCAAGCCTTAAAAGAAAACAACTTTCAACCCAGCAAAACTGTCTTTCAAATTTAATGGAGAAATAAGATACTTCCATGACAAAGAACAACTAAAGAAATTCATATCCACAAAACCAACCTTAGAAAACATGCTGAAGAACATCCTAGGTAGAGATAAAAATGACCACAATCTCTAGAACAACAACAGAAAGAAATCACCAAGCTAGACAAGAAAGCAAACAAGGGAGAAAAGCAGGAAACTAACAACAGTAACACAACATGGCAAAGTCAAGCCAGTACATATGATTGATATCCATAAATGTAAATGGGCTCAATTCACCTATCAAAAGAAACAGTTGACAGAATGGATCAAGAAACAGGATCCCACAATATGCTGTATACAAGAAATGCATCTGACTCAAAAAGAACTCAGATTAAAAGTCAAAGGATGGAAAACAGTACGCATGCAACAGGAACCCAGCAAAAAGCAAGGGTAACTATTCTATTTGCAGACAATGTGAACTTCAAACCTAAAATGATTAAAAGAACAAAGAAGGTCACTACATACTTGTAAGTTGAAAAATTCAAGAGGAAGAACTAACAATTATAAATACATATGCACCAAACACAGGAGCACCCAACTATATAAGACAGATACTAAAGGACATGAAAAACCAAATACACAAGAACACAATTATTACAGATGACCTTAACAGCCAATTGTCACAAAGAGATAGATCAACTAGGCAAAAATAAGTGAAGAAGTAATGGAATAGAATCAGACCTGTGAGCAATTGGACTTAGTAGATGCTTACACAGTGTTCTACCAACCAGATCAGAATACACATTCTTCTCAGCTGCCCACGGGACATTCTCCAAAATAGACAATATATTATCCCACAAAACGTTCTTAAGTAACTGTGAAGGTATTGAAATTATCCCATGCATACTATCTGACCATAGTGCACTGAAACTGGAGATTAATGGCAAAAGAAATTGCAAAAGTGGCATAAATATATGGAAATTAAATAATAACCTTTTCAACAACAAGTGGGCTACAGAGGAAATTAAAGATATAAAGCAATACCTATAATTCAATGAAATGCAGAAACAATCTATTGTAATCTGTGGGATGCAATGAAAGCAGTCTTAAGAGGGAAATATATAACAATAAATAGTCATATCAAGAAAACTTAAAGAGCAAAAATAAACAATCTAATGCTTCATCTTAAGCTTCTAGAAAAAGAAGAGCAAGCTAAATCTAAAGCTCATAGAACAGAGGAAGTTGTAAACATTAGAGCAGAAATCAATGCAATTGAAACTAAAAATCAATACAAAGAAGGAATGAATCAAAAAGCTAGTTTTTTGAGAGAATAAACAAAATTGACAAACCTCTAGCTAACCTCATGAAGACAAAGAAAGAAAAAACCCAAATTCATGCAATAAGGACCGAAACAAGATCCCATGGAAATTACAAAATCATGAACACCTACTTTGAAAATCTCTACTCACATAGAGAGGAAAACACAGAGGAAATGGACAGATTTCTAGACACATATGAACTACCAAAGCTCAACCAAGAAGATATAACAATTTTGAATAACCCAATATCAGCTATTGAAATTGAAAATGTAATGAAAAGCTTATCAAAAAAGAAAAGCACAGGTCCTAATAGAGTCACAGCTGAATTCTATAAGAAATTTAGAGAAGACTTGATGCCAATACTCCTTAAAATCTTCAATGAAATTGAAAAGAAAGCAATCCTCCCTAATTCATTCCTGGAGGCAAGCATTACTCTGATACCAAAACCAGAGAAAGACCCAGCCAAAAAGGAGAACTATAGGCCAATCTTGTTAATGAACATAAATGCAAAAATTCTCAAAAAAATACTAGCAAATAGAATGCAGCAAATCATCAAGAAGATTATACATCATGACCAAATGGGGTTCATTCCAGGAATGCAGGGATGGCTTAACATACTCAAATCAAAAATGTAATATACCACATCAACAGAGCCAAAAACAAAAACCACATGGTCATCTCAATAGATGCAGAACAAGCTTTTGATAAGGTCCAACACATGTTCACGATAAAAACCCTTCAGAAACTCGGAAAACACGGTGTCTACCTCAAATTTATAAAGGCCATATATGACAAACAAACAACCAATATTATACTAAATGGACAAAAACTGAAAGCTTTCACTTTAAAATCAGGAACAAGACAAGGATGTCCACTATCACCACTCATTTTCAATATAGTTTTGGAAACACTAGCCCAGGCAATCAGTCAAGAGAAAGAAATAAAAGGAATATAGATAGGAAGGGAAGAAGTTAAATTATCACTATTTGCAGGTGACATGATACTCTATATAGAAGACCCAAAAAACTCCATTAAAAGGCTACTAGAGGTAATAAACAAATTCAGCAGTGTAGCTGGATACAAAGTCAATGCTCAAAAATCAATAGCATTCCTGTACAAACAAGAAAATCACAGAAAGAGAAATATAGAAATATCGCCCTTCACAATAACATCTTAAAAAATGAAATACTTAAGAATCAACCTAAATATAAATGAAAAAAAACCTACATATTGAAAATTATACTATGCTTAAAAAGGATATTGAAGAGGATATTAGAAAATGGAAAGATGTCCCATGCTCTTGGCTAGGAAGAACCAACATTGTGAAAATGACCATAATCCCAAAACTCTTACACAGATTTAACGAAATCCCAATGAAAATACCATCGACATACCTCACAGATCTAGAGAAAACACTCCTAAAATTCACTTGGAACCAGAATTTGAAACCTAGAGTAGCAAGGGCAATAAAGGCAAGGCAAGAGGCATCTCAGTTCCTGACTTAAAACTATACTATAAAGCCACAGTGATAAAATCAGCATGGTACTGGCAAAGAAATAGACCTGAGAACCAAAGGAACAGACTAGAAGATACAAGTATAGGTACAAAGATACTCAGCCACCTGATATTTGACTAAGGGGCTAAACATGTTCACTGGAGGAAGGATAGCCTCTTTAATAAATGGTGTTGGAAAAATTGGCTCTCCACGTGCAGAGGCTGAAACTAGATTGATGCCTCTCATCATGCACAAACCTAAAGTCTAAATGGATCAAAGACCTAAACATTAAAACAGAAACACTAAATCTACTAGAATATAAGGTAGGTAGAATTCTTGGAGACATAGGGTTAGGCAGAGAATTCATAAACAAAATGCAAACTACATGGGAAACACTTCAGAGAATCAATAACTGGGATCTCATATTATTGAAAAGTTTCTGCACTTCAAAAGAAATCACCAGCAGAGTGAAAACAAAAACGCACAGAATGGGAAAGAATTTTAACCAGTAACCCCAAGACAAAGAACTTATATCAAGAACATATAGAGAACTGAAAAACATTAAGCACCCCAAATTCAAAGACCTTCTCCAAAAATGGGCACCCCAGGTGAACACACAGTTCTCACATGAAGATATACAAATTGCAAACAAATACAGGAAGCAATGTTCACCATCACTGACCATTCGAGAAATGCAAATTAAAACAACATTGAGATTTCATCTCACTCTGGAAAGAATAGCTGCCATCAAGAAATCAACTGATAACAAATGTTGGTGAGGCTGTGGGCAAAAAGGAACACTGCTCCACTGTTGGTGGGAGTGCAGACTGGTGTAAGCACTATGGAAATCAATATGGAGAATTCTCAGAAGACTAGGATTGGAAGTGCCAGTCAACCCAGCTATGCCCCTCCTGGGTATTTTCCCAGAAAAAGTGAAAAGTTCATATCACAGTGATATATGAGTACCCATGTTCATAACAGCACAATTTGTAACAGCTAAATCTTGGAAACAACCAAGATGCCCATCAACTGCGGAGTGGATGAAAAAGATGTGGTATTTTTATATAACGGAAAATTACTAAGCTATAAAAAATGATCTTCTACATATTAAAACAGAAATACTAAATCTGTTGGAAGACAAAGTAGGTAAAAATCTCAAAGATATAGGAGTAGGTAGAGAATTCATGAACAAGAATCAAACCACACAGGAAATACTTCCCAGAATCAATAACTGGGACCATATCTTATTAAAGAGTTTCTGCAGGTCAAAAGAGGTTTCCAGCAGAGTGAAAAGAAATCCCACAAATTGGGAAAAAATCTTAATGGACTGTCCATCAGACAAAGGACTTCTGTCTAGAACTTATAAAGAATTTAAAAAAAATCAGACCCACGAAATTCAAAGACCCAATCCAAAAATGGGCATCTGAAATGAATACACAGTTTTCAGATGAAGAAATATGAATGGCAAATAAATGCATGAAAAAATGTTCATCATTATTAGTCATTAGAGAAATGCAAATTAAAACCACACTGAGATTCCATCTCACTCCAGAAAGAATGGCCAGGATAGAAAAAACTACCAACAACAAGTGCTGGAGAGGCTATTGGGAAAAAGGAACTCTTCTGCACTGTTGGTGGGAGGGTAGACTGGTGTCACCACTGTGGAGGTCAGTCTGGAGATTCCTCAAAAAGCTGGGTTTGGAAGTCCCATTTGACCCAGCTATTCCACTTTGAGGCATATTCCCAGAAGAACTGAAAACATCATACCACAGTGATATATGTGCAGCCATGTTTATAGCAGCACAATTTGTAATAGCCAGATCTTGGAAACAACCTAAATGCACATCAACTGAGGAATGGATAAAAAAGTTGTAGTATTTTTATACACTGGAGTATACTCAGCTATAAAGAATGGCCACATTGAGATATTTATAAATAAATGGACACAACTTGAGACCATACTCATAAGTGAAATAAACCAAACTCATATGTGTAAATATCATATGGTCTCCCTAGTATGAGAGTTGGTAAGAGTATATAAGATTGTATGGTAATCATGATTCCCCATTTCACTGCTTTGAAGCCTTTCAATGTTTTCATTCATCAGTTGGAATGGTTTTATTCTGTTTTGTTTGACTTTATTATGTGTGATGGTACGAACAGCTGTTTTGAAGAAAACAAAACATTATGGCAGCCATGGCTGATTTAATATCATCTTGCTTAGAAGTCCTACCATGATTCTACTCTGATATTACCATTGGTTCTATCATGTTGTGTCTTACTGGGATTTTAATATATGTGATTGTATAAACAAATTTTTTATTGAAAATGAAATATTATAGTAGCGATTGATCATTCTCTGTTATTCGGTTCAGACTGTCCTGTAATTCTTTCATTATTTTGAATGGTTTTATACTACTTTGGTATGTTTGATGTTATTGTATTTGAAACTATGCTCAACTATAGAAGAGAAAGATATTTTGATAGCTACCATTAATTCTGGTTGTCTTATTATAAAGTGCGGTGTTGCTTATGTTGTTCTCTTTTGATATGCTTTGTTCTGCCCTCTTTTATTTTATTCACTTTAAAATAAAATTTTAAAAAATTATGATCTTGAGGCCTTCATAGAAAAATGGAGACAACTTGAGACTATCCTCATTAGTGAAATAAATAAAAATCGTATTTATAAATATCACATTGTGTCTCTAGTGTAAAAAGTAATAAGAACTTTAGGATTAATAAAACCCAAAATGTGTAATTGCTACTGTAAACAAGAGAGGAAAAGGAAGTGCTCTAAAGGATATAACTGCATGTATGTTTAAGTGTGTAAGATAGATGACCATATTACTGTTTTGTTAGCTTGTTGAGCAGAACTGTTGATAGTCTCACTATTTGAATGTCTACTTTGTTTGCTTTGATTTTGCAACTTGAACAACTATTTCCAATGATGAGAGTATTTAACATATCAAGTGGTGATTTCTTAGTGGGTCTTTTTGTTCTTTTATTTTTTCCCTTTAGAATTCTGTATTGTTGCTACCATTTTTCTGTTTTGTAGGGTTGGTTTTTTTTTTCTTTAAATAAAATTTTTTTAAAAAGAAATTTTATTGGTAAAAAACTTAAAGTAGAGGAAAAATTAGTACAACACAAAAAACCTCTTTCTCTTTTACTATTTGAGAATAAGGTGTTGATCTATGGTTCATCACCCCCAAATATTTTAGTCCGTATTTCCTATAAAGGCAGATATTTCCCCATGTAGCCACAATTCAACCATCATAATTATATTACTGCACTGCTAATCTGAGTTGCACATTGCTAGTTGTCACACTGTTTTACAGCAAAAGAAGACCAGGTTTGGTATTGTATAGTGCATTAAGTTTTGTTTTTCTAGACCCTTTCCATCTCACAGTTACTGTGGGATTTTGGCGTTTACTTTTTCTTTTTGACCTTGACATTTCAAAAGACTTTAGACTAGTTATTTTGCACACAGCTTTTGGTGGTATATTTTCTCTTTTCTCAAAATTAGAACCAGTTTTTATGCCTTTGACATGCATATCATTGAAATGATGTTTTCATTGCAAATTTGTAGGAACACTGCTCATGATTAGAATTTGCCACATTATTTGGGATCACTTATATCACTTCACTTGTATGTTTTCTGCTATCTTTAATTTTTGTGTTACTATTCTTTTTTCTCTTTCATAATTAGCTATTTTTTGTACAAAACTAATTGGACACTGTAAATATTTCATTCATGTTCAAATTTATGTTTAATACCTCATTAATTTGTAACATCAATTTGTATCTATTGTCATTTTTTATTTGGATGCTCAAATTTCTTGACATTTGGCCAGAAAAGGCCCATTCAGACTGGCTTTGTGTCCTTTTAACACATCTCCATCTCTCTGAACACTTAATTCCTTTCTGGCGTAATAAGATATTCCAGGCTCAACTGATCTCTTTCCTGATATTTTTCATTACATCCTTGCTGCAAGGATCTTGGTTGCTTTAGAAGAAAGGTACTCATAAGCCACGCACTAGTGGCTAAATTGTTAACTGGTATTGGTGACTCGGTGTGTGCCGTGGCTTAGATGTGTATGTCCCCACAGACCCTCATGTGTTGGCTCATGACTGGCTCAGGATGGTGCTATAGCTGACTTAGAAAGAGGTGAGCAGGTGTTGGGGGGTTGAATCTCTAGGAGGGGGACCTGCAAGGGAATGTCTCCCTCGTTGTCTCCTTCCTTCTCTCTTTGATTTCTGGCTGTTGGGATGTGAACAGCTTCCACCTACCCAGATCCTTGCACTATAGCAGTTCTGCCTTGGAACCAGCTGACCAAAGGCTGCATCCTTGAGCTTAAATAAACCTCTCCTCCTTTAAGTTGCACAGGTGTTGGATATCACATCTCAGCATTGGGAAAGTGACTAAAACTCTTACATGGCACTGGAGAATGTGTTTGAGTATGTGCATGTGTATACATTTATTTAAACCTATATTCTCTCCATTATTTCTTTCCTATTTTAATTGTAAGCTATGAATTATGTTTTAAAATCATTTCAGTGATAATCTACATGCACACATTTAGAAATTTTTAAATACAGATTTATTGAACACCTGCACATTGTTTCTCAGTATGACAACTCTTTTATGCTTTAAATATCACTAAATTATCCAATCACGTATTTCTTATACTTTATATCCAGAATATTAGTTTCATATATAAAAATATGCTCTTTTTGTGTTACTTATTTTTTGACATTTATAAAATCTTAATAAGTTTTTGGTCATTTTTCTTCTTTGGGGGATCAAACTCACAACCTCGCACTTGCAAGGAAGGCGCTAATGTCACTGAGCTAAATTCAGGGCTCACTTTTTCTTCTTTTTAAATGTTCATTTCCTCCTTTTAAAATTTAATCTTTTTGGAATTATTTCATCGAAGTGATAAACTTTCCCCATTTGCTTATTTTGCTTCTGCATGTTATTCTTGATAGTTTAGCTAATTATAGAATTCTGGGATGAGAAGCATCTCCATTAGCTCTTCAATATTTTGAATACTTCTAAACTCTCTTAGCAAGAGTTTATCAGTCCCTCTCTCTGATTTACATATTTTCAGCTTCTGCTTAGTTTATTTTTCTTTCAGAGTTTTTGCTTCATAGAAAAGTTCAATAAAATCTACTGAATAAAAATCTCTTTCATGTCACTTGCCTCTCTCCCCTGATCACAGTGGAGAATGTGATTGAGAATGGAAAGGAGATCTGCATGTTAGTAAAATAGCAGACACACGTCCAGAACAACAGGCACCTTCCCAGAAGAAGGTTTTCCTTAGCTCTGATTTGTAAAATAGTCTCAGCTGAAGTTTAAAGTAGCATAGGCAAATTAGCCAGATGCATTTTTCCAAAAACATATATGTGTATTTTGAAAGGTAATCAGTTATATTTAACATAAATTGTTATAGTTTATCTAATCAAAAAGCCCTTCAATACCAAACATTTCCAGAAAAATATTACATGGACTCGGCTTAAATTTTATAATTCTACTTAATAAAGACAGTTCTATGTAGATTAGTAATAAAAATATTTGCCTTATTTTTAATCCTACAATGTTATTTTTACTAAACCATATTTTGTTACACCACCAGAAAAATGTCTACAAAAAATAGTTGCAGAAAAGGAACGATATCCCTCAAGAGCTGTGAAGAAGGGCACCAACCCCTGAACCAACATGTACATTCACACCTGCATTGGCCAAAACATATTCACTCAGCAAAGAAACATATTTGTATGAGTCTTACTTTTCTAAATATTATTTTATTTGAAGGTACTTGTTTTGGTGTCAAACACTACCTAAATTAAAATGTTTATTTCTATCATGAAAAAAAAAAATGTTTGTTTTTGGCTCAGTCTGAAAGCACAAATGTTCTTGCAAATGCTCCATAAGCCAGCTGCTACTAACTCTCCTTTGTAGACTTTCTCAGCCGAGAATTTTGTTTCCACTGGCTGCTTATTTGAAGACATTTGTAAAATAGTTATCAGGTAGAACATTGTTCATATTTTCAAATGTATACTATTCATTATACTTTTAGTTTTCCAGGTGTAAAACATGCTTCATTCTTTTCAATTAGTGAAAGAAATAATTTAAAAATAAATGATTGGAGGGAAAATACCATGCTCACTAATCAGTGAAACAGGAATAAAAATAAAAACCATAAATGTCATTTATTTGGTAAAATGCAGTAAGAAGGTTGTCATTTAAAATTATGACACATCATTTCCTATAGTAGCTGATAATGTAAGTAGTCCTATCAGGGTTCATTTTTAGAAACTTTATATAAAGGGAAAGGAATTTCATACAGATCACCAGTTACAAGTATGATAAGATGGCTGGGGACGAAGGCCCAAGCAAGCATACTATGTTGATTCTCAGAATAACGCCAAAGAGATGTCCTCCAAGGAGAACCCCATTCTCTTCTTGAGTGCAGAAACCTGGCAATAGAGAAGCTACCCCTCCAACTACTGACTCTACCCCAACCAGGATGCAGAATTGGAAAATTCAAGTATAAAATTTCCAGGATCAAAATTGTCCAACCTTGTCATGGACAACAAAACCTAGTAGACACTGAACAGCAGGTTCCTTTTTCCAAAGCTGCTGAAATATCATGCACATACCTAAAAATGCTTGTGAGTAAATGAAAAATCAGAATACATACATCACATACATCTCATATATCTCATAAGGGTGTGTCCCCTTGATAAGAGCTGACATTAACTGCAAAGAGTCCCAGGAAATTTAGACTTACAACCTCTGGAATGAAGCAGTCCTGAAGTAAAGGGTTTGAAATTGAGTTTCTTGTACAAGCTGAGTATTGCTGGGATTCAGAAAAAAAGACCACTTTATTAAATCCAAATTCCAGTTTTATAATTGTTTTTGACACTAAGTGCAAATTTATCAGATAATGATGCAAATTTACATTTTGAATTACTAAGTGAGGCTGCCCAGTGATTCAAACAAAATGGCTTTGAGAGCCATTGCACCATGTTGATTTAAATGGTTCTCTTTTGATAAGAACAACTTAAATTGCTGCTTTACATTATATAATCCATCATTATTTTAATAAGTATTTGATCTTATGTTAGTTATAAAATTATTCAAATACCTATGCTCATCAAGAAACATAGACAAGTACAACTACCATTTCTTATGTATTCCTTCTATAAACTGCTTACTAGAATTCATCTATACATCTTTCAGTACATGCTGTATGACTAACAACAAACCAACTGTTCTATTTAGTTTTGCTCTGTGATTTTATAATAATTGTCTGCCATTTTTTACCTGAGCATCTTGATTGGAGTCACATAGACTGTGCAAATCTGTGTCAAAATATTCATACTATCATTCTACATGGCATTGCACTAGTATAGTGATGAAAATATGCAGATATATTTTGTACAGCATAATATGATAGACATAAATTGCCCATATTAAATAATGATGGGCCATAAACTTCACAAATCCCTCATGGTACTTTGTTGACATGTTTGACAATTTCATGTATGTAGATTATATTGTGATACTATCTTTCAAGTGGAAGACTAATTTTTGCCCTTCAACTTGGTATATTGTTGTCATCTGTTTATCAAAAATCTGGTATATTTATCATACTTCAATTTGATGCTAGTCTGAGGAGATTCTCTACATGGTTCAGACTTCTGCACAAAGAATCTATCACCTTGTTTTATGAATCAGTAGATCCACTAGTATTCAAAGAGTCTATGGACACTCAGAAAGCCCTAAGGAGCTCACTTAAAAGCCTGTAGAAAAATAATCATTTAATAAGTGTGAAGCAAAGATTCTTATTTCCAACATGTTCTTTTTCTCATTTTTAAGCATTATTTCCTGATTTGCTATTGGGCAATGATAGAATCTGTAAAAGTATCCTAGTACTCCATATAACCAGCAGACCAGATCTCTAATTCAGAAATGAATTTGCCACTTTTCACTTCCAAGTGAATTTGGGAATTTTATATATATATATATATATATATATATATATATATATA
>PVJX010035021.1:0-18524 GCA_004027295.1 Dolichotis patagonum | reverse complement strand
GATGGAGCCCGTGGTCTACGGTGGGATTTCCAGGCTGCAGGCCGACCTGCACTGCCTGAGGGACCTGGTGGCCTCCCGGGTGCCCTGGAAGTACGTCATCAACACCTGCGGGCAGGATTTCCCCCTGAAGACCAACAAGGAGATCGTCCAGTACCTGAAGGGGTTCAAAGGGAAGAACATCACCCCCGGGGTGCTGCCCCCAGCGCACGCCGTCGGGAGGACCAAGTACGTGCATCAAGAATTACTGGACAGCAAAAATTCCTACGTGCGCAAAACAGCACAGTTAAAACCCCCTCCTCCTCACAATATGACCATCTACTTTGGCACTGCCTATGTGGCCCTCACAAGGGAATTTTCTAACTTTGTGCTGCGGGACCAGCAAGCACTGGACTTACTTTCCTGGTCCAAGGACACCTACAGTCCCGACGAACATTTCTGGGTGACACTCAACAGGATTCCTGGTGAGTGTATGTCTCTTTATTCTGTTGCTGTCCTGTGAGGCTGGTTCTTCATCTGTCACCCAGGCTGGCCGGGAATCCCCAAGCTCACGTGATCCTTCAGGGTGACTGTGACTGCAGACACAGGCCCCAGGCCCAGCTCCTGTCTGGTTTTTATGATTAAATATGGTAGGGTCAAAAAACTGCTAAAAGACAGCAAGAAAACATTTAACATTTAACATGTTTACAGTCTCAGATGTTAATTTAATTTTAGTTTCCAATGTATTTTATTTTAAAGAAAAAAAATTCAAAATACAATAATTAGGGGGTGACAATGGTAAATACATTGTGTATTGGTATCTTCAAATCAGCTACTCAGAGTCCAAGATATCTGCATTTAATCATCCAAACAATACCAGCACACATCTTTCTCTTCAATTAACTCAGAGAAATCAGCAGTATAACTATCTTAACCATCTGTTATGTAGATAACTTCAGCTTCTCACACTAGTGAGACAATATGATATTTACACACGTGAATATGATTTCTTTCACTTATGAATGTGGTCTCAGCTTGCATCCATTTACCTATAAAAGTCTTGAGTTTATCAGATGTTAATTTTAATAGGAAATATTGATTTTTATTGATTTTATCCTGTGTCAGAAATCGTAAATGTATACATCGGTGGGATACAGTGTGTTGTGATATGCACCCAGCTTCCCCTAACTAAATTAGCATCCTTTCCGAATAGAGGGAGCAGGATAATGACTTTAAGTTGTCCATTCTCAGGTTCTTTCCTGGAATTCAATCAGAAATTTGGAGCAATTTAAGGATTTCAAGTGTCTTCATTGTATAGATAAAGATATTTCCCTATGGCTCGACCAGGCGCTCAGATCATCCGGGATGTAAACCAGTGTGCCCAATAAAATCCAAGTCACCAGCTGGTTAGAAGCCAAGTCTTCAAAGCCCAGTGTTCTGGCTTTGATTTTCTTAGGTCTCAGTGGTCACTAACTTAATTCCACCGGTTCCAAATGATTTGATAATCTCTAAGTGTTTACCAGCTCGGCAATTAGTTCAACTCAAAATAAAAAATTTAGACTCAAAGTTCAAGGAAAAAAAAATGATTGGAGTCAACAGAAGGATCCATTTCATGGTTCCTGTAGTTGGCGATTCCACCCTGGGTCTGTGACTCACCACGGCCAGGCCCGGTTCCTGAATGGTTTCCTCTGCTGTTTGCCTCCTGGGGAGTCTCGGGCGAAACCATTGCTGAGGTTTGTTTCATTTGTACCTGTGCAAAGCCTCCTAGACTCGGAATGCTTTTTAAATCTAATTTTCTTGCAGCAGGAAGGAATGCGGTAGCGGTCAGAAGAAGCAGGATTTATGAAGGGTGTGGTGGCGTGTGCCTAGAATCCCAGCATTCTGGGAAGCTGAGGCAGGAAGATGGAAAATTCAAACTCAGCCTGGGCAGCCTAGCGATTTAGCAAGACTTTGTCTTAAAATAAAAAAATAAAATCTGGGAATGTAGCACAGTGTGAATGCCCCTTCAATGCCCCGTACCAAACAAAAAGAAGCAGACTTGAAGAAAGTCAGGCAGGGCCAGGAATACAGCTCAGTGGCACCTGCCTGGCAAGTACAGGGTCCTGAGTTCAATTCCCGGTTGTCAAAAAAAAAAAAAAAAAAAAATCTCAGGCAGTCCCCCACCACAGGCTGGTTACATAGGACAGCAAATGTCACGAATCCTGCAAGTGGGCCAGGGGTTTAGCTCAGCAGCATAAGTACCTGCCTGGCAAGCGGGAGGTTGTAAATTTGATCCCTGGTACCCCCCCCCCAAAAAAAATCCAGAAAGTAAAAAGTAAAAGTGCCCCTCCTGGGAGTGAGGGACTTACTTGGACCACAATGGAGATTTTCCACGTTCTGCTGCAGACCGTGAGAGGGGACAGCAGCAGAGCAGGTTCAAAGGGAAGGAAATGGCCATTGTTTTTCAAAAAAAGGTCAAAACAAACAAAAAGAATATTCGCTCTGAAAAGACTTAAAGGGGCTTCACTAAAAGATGGGTTGTGAGTCCCACTCTTGGAGCAGGGCTGTTGTAAAGGTCTTTGTTGGTTTTATTTTACATATACACAAAACGGAATAGTATTCAGCCTCGCGGTGGGACTGGCTCTAACTTTGGAATTAAAATCTGGGGTGGTGGATGGGACATAGCAGAAGTCAAGGGCTGGGAAGGGGCTGGGTGCTTCCTCGGGCCGCAGGAGTGCATCACGGAGACAGAGGCCAGGATAGCTGCTAAGGGCACCAGGGACTCTTCCACCCTGAGCGTCCATGCTCCCAAGGAGTTTCTCTTCTAGTCATCCATTCATTCAATTAGTTCTACAGTCTGGACCCAGGGATTCACACAGAGCAACATCCCTGGCTGGTTTTTAATTTTGGGACAGGGTCTTGCTAAATTCTTGAATTGCCCAGGGTGAGCTTGAGTTTGCCATCCTCCTGCCTCAGCTTCTTAGGGTGCCTTTGTTTCAACACTTTTTTTTTTTGTCTTTTCCAGACAGAATTTCACTATGCAGTTTAGGCTGACCTCAAACTTGCAGGATTCCTCCTGCCTCACCTCCTGAGTGCAGGGCTTATAGGCACATGTGTGCCACCACACCAGGCCTGTAATCAATTTTTTGAAAAGAAAGTTGAACACCCTGATTTTTCAACATGATTTATGTATCGAAACTGAATTTTGTCACCAAAACACCATTTCAACAAAGCAGTGGAAACATTCACTGATTCATGCATTTTAAAAACCTGCAAGGGTTAGCACCTGGAATGGTTCCCTGTTTCGTGCAGGTGCGTGCAGGAACCCTCCTTTCTCACAGCCCCGGTGTGTCCAGTCAACTCTCCATGACCGGGGGCAGGCCTGCATGGAGACCACACCCTCAGGGGCTGGGGGGTCTGGGGACAAGTAGCTGCATTGTTTAACAATTAATCCTCCTCCATAGAAACCCTGTGGCGAAGGCTTTTCTAGTTTATGTGTACAGATGGGAACGCATTTTAAGATTTTCCTGGTTAATTCCAGTGATTGTCGGCTAATTACTATGATTCTCAAAGAAGTGTTAGGGCCAGCAAAAAAAAAAAAGAAAAAAATCTCACAGCAGAAATAACATGCAAGGAATTAGAACACTGGCAAAAGCAAATACAACATGGGCCACAGACCTAATTTTTTGTTTTGCGTGTGTGTGTTTGCGTGTGTGTGTGTTTGTGTGTGTGTGGTATTGTTTTGTTTTGTTTTCTTTTGTTTTTGTCTTTTTGAGACAAGATCTCACCATGCAGTTTAGGCTGGCCTTGAGCTCACTTTGTAGCTCAGGCTGGTCTCGAACTCACAACGATCCTGTGCCATCATGCCTGGTTTGGGAGTTTATAGCTGTACATGATATGTCTTGTTTCTTCTTTCTTTCCCATTCCTCTCCCCTCCTTTCAGCCTCTCTTCTCTGCTTGTTTACAAAAGCTTTGTTTCCCTTTTTTCTTCTATTCTTTTTTTCTTGTCCCTTCTTTCCTTCTCCTCTCCTCCCTTCCTTGTTCCTCTTCTCATTTGGACATTTCTTTCCATTTCCTAAGATCTATTATTATATTTTGGTCCTTATTTACACTTCTGGTTTATCACACTGGAGAAATGATGCAGTATTTACACAAGCGTGTCTGATTCATTTCACTTAAGAGAATGGACTCAGGGTGCATCGGTTTAGCTTAGCAATGTGTCAGGTTGGAGATTGTGATGCTTCCTGCCTTGCCTTTGTTACCCAGAATTGCCTATGCTATTCTAGATCCCTATGATCCTTAGATCTAAATGAATTTCAGAATTGTTTTCTCTAACTCTGTGAAATATGCTGTTGGACTTTTGGTCAAGATTGTATTAAATCTGTATAATAGTTTTTAAAATATGGCTGTTTTTACTATATTCGTTCTTCCTGACCAAGAATAGGGGCTATCTTTCCATTTTCTGATATCCTCTTTGATCTCCTTTTTCAGAGTATTATAGTTTTCAATGTAAAAATCTTTTACTTCTTTCTTTACTAGCTGGATGACACTGGACATCCTTGTCTTGTTCCTGATTTTGGAGTAAAAGATTTCCATTTTGGTCCATTTAGTATGACATTGCTTGTTGATTTGTCATAAATAGCTTTTAAGAGATTGAGATAAAGACCTTGTAGTGCAATTATCTATAGGAGGTTTTTTGTTTTGTTTTGTTTTTTTACCACAAATGGGTGTTGAACTTTGTCAAATGCCTTTGCTACATCTGTTGAGATGATCATATAGTTTTGTCTTTAGCTATTAATACTGTGTATTAAACTTACTGATTTACACTAGGTGTGGTGGTACACACCGGTAATCTCAGAATTTGGGAGGCTGAGGCAAGAGGGTTGTTGCAAATTCAAAATCAGCCTTGATTACAAAGTGAATTCAAGGCCACTCAAAAAGACAAAAAATTATTGATTTATATATGTTGAACAATCCCTGTATTCCCAGGATGAATCCTGCTTGATATATAATAGTATATAATCTTCTTGATAATTTGCTGCAATCTGTTTGCCAGTATACTATGGATCTATGTTCATTAGGGAGACTGCTCTGTAGTTCTCTTTATTGGTTGGATCCTCCTCTGATTTTGCTATCAGGATGATATTGCTTCTAGCAATGAATTCGAGAGAATTGCTTCCCTTTCAATTTCACTGAAGAGTCTGAGAAGTAGCAGCCGTAGGTCTTTTCTAACATTTCTTGTAGAATTCATGTAGTAAATCTGTCAGGGCCTGGCTTTTTTTTTTTTTTTTTAAACCGGGACTCAAACTCACAACTTCATGCTTACAGTCAGGTGCCTACACTGCTGACCTAAATCTCCAGCCCCCGGGCCTTTCTTTGTTGGTAATTTCACGGACTGCTATTGGTTTATTTAGAATTTTTATATCTTTCTGCTTTGCTAATCTATATGTGTATAGGACTCTTTGTATTCTGTGTTTTCCATCTTAACAGAATACAGATTCTCTGAGTAGGTATTAATCTTCTGGATTTCTGTAGGATCTGTTGTGATTTCACCCTTTTTATTCTTAATTGCATGGACTTGAGTCTTCTTTTTTTTGGATAGGGTTGGCTAAGGGTTTGTAAGTTTTATTTAATCTTTCAAAGAACCAACTCTTCAATTCATTGAGTCTTTGTATTGTTTTCTTAGTCTCCATTGCATTAGTGTTTGCTCTAATCTTTATAAATTCCTCCTTCATATGAGCTTTGGGCTTAAGTTGTTCTTCATTTTCTAGAAGCTTAAGGTTCAACATTAGGTTGTTTATTTGAGCTTGCTCAGCTTCTCTGTTATGGGAATTCACCACCATAAATTTCCCTCCTAGGACTGCTTTCTATTGCAGCCCATAAATTCTGGTATGTTGAATTGGCATTATCATTTAATTGTAGAAACGCTCTGACATCTTCATTAATTTTATCTGTGACCCATTGGTTATTCAGGAAGGTGTAATTTACTTTCCACATGTTTATGAAGTGCTTGTGGTTTCTTTTGCCATTGATTTGCAGTTTCACTGTGTGATAATACACATCAGATAATTTCAGTCCTTTTGCATTTACTTCAGCATGTTCTGTGAGCTAGTAGCCACACATCTGCTTATATTTTTATTTTCTGACTTTCTGTTGGGTGTTTAAAAATTTTTTATTAGTATGCTTGTGGTACATGTATATAATGTATCTTAATTCTTTTTGAATGTTTGAGTCAGGGACTTGCTGTGTATTTCAGGCTGTTCTTGAACTCACTATGTATCCCCGACTGATCTTGAACCTGTGGCGATCCTCCTGCCTCAGCTTCCTGAGTGCTAGGATTACAGGCATGCGCCACCATGCCTAGGTCTCATCTTTATTTTTTTAATCTATTTCTCCCTCCACCTCTTGGTCCTTTCACATATCGAATGTTAGATCTTCTAAAACCCACTCTAAAAGTAACATGTGAAATTAGTTTCAATAGTGGGTTTGACTTAACTCACACTAGGGAAAGCATCCCGTCTATGCACCTGCAGCCACTGCCGTCACTGACGGGGCAGTGGGCCTGGCGTCTGCGCTGCGGGGGCGCCGTGGTTGCACCCGGCCGTACTTGGGTCTCAGCGTCTCCGTCTCTGCTTACTTGGCTGTGTCTGCCTCTTTTTCCTTCCTTGAAGTCCTTGTCTGTGCCCAGGCTGCGCCTGCTCCCCGGCTCCGCCAACACGCAGCTCTTACCTCTAAGCTGCGGGCGGCTCGGACTGTCCCGCCTTGCGGTGGGTCTGATCCCGCGACCCCTCTCTGGAGCTGGCACTCCCAGGGCATCTTGCCTGGGTAGTGGGGCACAGCGACTGTCCCCTCACACCTGCACCAAGGCCAAGCGCCTTGCACGCTCCGTCCTAGCGTGAGTCACTGCTCATCGGAGTCGGACGGGCCTGCCTGCCATGGGGACGCTCGGGGGCTTCCTTTCACTGCTCCTGTGTGTCGTGGATTTAAGGACCTCTTAACTCACCAGGGATTCTGCTTTGCTTGCTTGGAAGGAATATCTCAAATAGGGCGCTGAGGGTGTAGCCCAGAGGTAGAGGGTCACCTGGCACTGCGGGGAGCCCTGCTTCCACCCCGTCCCTGCGGAAACACACAAGAGCAACAACAAGAAAGACAACAACAAATCCAAATCCAACAGGACTGCAGGGAGTTTGTTCTTAACTCACTTAAAATAAAAATGATGAGCAGAGCATGGTGTTAAAGCAGCACTCTGGAGGCTGAGTCAGGAGGATCATTGCAAATTCAAGACCAGCCTGGGTTACAAAGTGAGCTCAAGGCCAGCCTGAACCACATAGCATGACCCTGTTTCAAAAAGACAGGGAAAAAAAAAATAGAAATGATGAGCAAGCAAGCTTGGGCAGATGTGGAAAGAGGAAGAAAGCCCATGCCCAAAGGGGAAGGAGTAGGGCAGGGAAGACCGCTGGAGCCGGTGAGCCCAGTGGCTTCCCAGGCCCTGAGTACCACCACGGTTTGGCTTGCTGAACCTCCGCAGGTGGCAGCGTCCACACGGGCCTGTCACTGTTCCAGACCAGCAGACCCCGCAGCCCCTCCCTGTCTGAGTGAATGCAAGGCTGAGGGACTAGGAAAGAAGACCTGCACCAAGGTGGACCTGGGCGCCCCACTCACTGCCCAGCGAGGTGCCCAGCTGTGTGCTGCCCACACCAGTCAGGCTTCGTGAGACTGGGCTGATCTCGGGCAGACCTGGAGGGGGAAACGCAGGATAGATTTCACTACCAGCGTGGCCTGCTAGGACAGGACATCGGTGAGCTGGGACACCTGGGTTATTTTTAGGGACACACAGCCTCTTGCAAAGCTAATAAATGGCCCAACAGACTTCACCCTTCATATAGGCAAATTTCCAAAGAAACGGTGGGAACCGTTTGTACAGTTTCTCTAGAGGAAACGTGAGAAGGGCGATAACCTGTGAAGAGCTCTTCGCTGTGCCTTGGCGTCACCTTCTCCACTTGGTTGTTCTTTGGTGGTTCTGTGACTCATCGCTCTACTTTCTGGGTTTTTCCTTCTCCAGCTGAGTTATAAACTCTTGGTTCGGGAAAAACAAATATTCATACTTGCGTCACCTTGAAGTTTAACCAAGGGCTCAGAAATTTAGTCTCTGTGTTTTAAACAACAGTAACCAGCCTGGAAGTTATAAAGGGATTCAGCAGAAAGTGTTGCAGATTTTAACATTTAATTTAGTTTTAAAATCTATTATTGGGCTGGGGATATAGGTCAGTAGCATAGTGCCTGCTCACTTAGCATGAAATATTGAGTTCAATTCCCTGTACTAAAATAATTAGATATATTATAATTTCTCAAGACAGAAACTGCCTTAATAAAACTGTGTGCATTTTGCGTGTTCACATACATGACATCAAAAAATGGGTTGTGGGATATGATGGTGTAGACAGACACCTTCTCTTTGTTGGCTGGTCTGTCTTCCGGGTCTTGGACACGAGCAGAGACATGAGCCCATCTCAATGTTCTGCTGACCTTCTGGGAGGCAATTCCTTTTCTTAAAACCAAGATACAGCATTTCTTTGTACAGTGACCTGTCTTCATTTTATGCTGAGGAAGGTAAAAATAGATTGGAGAGAAGGAAGGTGCTAAGGGTTGGGTCCCCCCGAACTGCAGCCAGGTGGCATCGGAGTGCGTTTTAGACTTAAGTGGCTGCAGATCTGTGTGCTCTGTGGAGGCACTCAGTCTCCCAGTGGGATTTGGAAGCCAACGCCCCTGAGCGGAAAGCCTGGCTTGGCCATCAAGAGTCTGTTTATCTTCAGAGCAGATACCCGATTTCTCTGAGCTTAATGCTACACCTCCCCAGGGCTAAAGCATCTGCCTGTAGGAAGAGTCAGAGCGTGCGAAATGCATCTGACGCACTGCACAAAGGGAGAAGGAACAGAGAGATGAACTTATTAGATTCTTGGTTCTTGGGGTCTTAGTGTTGCTATTCTAAAACTCTATGTGCAGCAGCAACAGCAAAACAAAATCCAGGTACTACTTGGTTTGGAAAACATCGGGTATGATTTTCTGTTAGAAATCAGGTATTATCTCAGCTGCGGGTATTCTTCACAATGTCACCTGCCCGTAGCCTTGTCTAGGAAGCAATATTCTGGGCCTAATTTTAGCAGGAATTAACATTCTAAGACTAGTTTCACCAAGA
This sequence comes from Dolichotis patagonum, assembly GCA_004027295.1. Taxonomy (NCBI): domain Eukaryota; kingdom Metazoa; phylum Chordata; class Mammalia; order Rodentia; family Caviidae; genus Dolichotis; species Dolichotis patagonum. The sequence goes on along the minus strand of PVJX010035021.1, from coordinate 9,373 downwards.
AGAAGTAACATAATAGGGCTAGTTTTACCAGGAAATAGCATTGTGTGACTAGTTAAAACCCTCTCATAGAGCTCAAGTCACTTTAATTTGGTCCTAAAGCAAATGGTCTCCATACCCTCATTGCAGCTGTCTCTTTTTTCCAGAATGCTCTGTGTGTGTGTGTGTGTGTGTGTGTGTGTGTGTGTGTGTGTTATTTGTATATGTAGGAGTGCCTTCAGACTGAGCTACATCCTCAGCCCTCTTTCACCTTTATTTTTTATTTTGAGACAAGGTCTTCCTAAGTTGCTAAATTGCCCAAGCTGGTCTTGAACTTGCAGTGCTGCAGCCTCAGCCTCCCGGAGTGCTGGGCTTGTCTGAGTGTGGCTTTCAATGCACTACTTTTGCTGCTCTTTCTAATAAACTGTCCTTGAGATCCACTTGAAAGGTCACATCTCAGCTTCGGAGATTACACATCAGCTCCTTGGAAGAGACAAAGAAATAGCCTACCCAGCTCTCTACACATCTTTGGAGATAAGGCCAAGTTATCCAAAATGGAGATAGTTACTCTTCTTTTCAGGGAGAGTCAAGGAGAGTCGTCTGGGTAGTTCCCCACAGCTAAATAAATACATACATTAATACATACAAGTTCTTGTGTTACTGAGCTTGTGATTTAGGCTAGTTCCTGATGGAGTTCCGCCACCGTTCATGTTTCACTTGGATATTTACAACGGTTCCCCTTTCTTGTTTTCTCCTTACTAGGAACCAAGTCAATGTCAGATTCCTTAATGCTGTCACTCTGACTCCTTCCAGCCTCGGTGTAGAATCCTAGCTGTTTTGATACAGGGTAACCGGTCTTCCCTGCAGAATTTCCCACTCCAGTGCCAAGCCTCACGAGGTGGTTTCCAGCTGATCTTGTGCCTTTGCAGGACTTGGTCCTGCTCCTTGAGACCCAACGTCTGTCATCTCAGAACTGAGCAAAGGTCAGAGAGTGGAGAATGTAGGAGCTCTCCATGCTTTCAGAGCACTAACAGAGAGTTGAGGCCAGGGACCTGCAATGAAGGAAAAGGTGAGGCTAGGAAAGAAACCAGATGTGAGGAGCGGCCACTGTAAACCTGTGAGATCTGAGGGTGAGGTTGTTGTTTTATTTTTACAGGTACCAGGCAAGTAATTCTTTCCATGAGCACCATCAGTTACTTATCATTAAAAAGTGATTCCTTCCTTCCTCACCCACCTCATGGTAAGGCCTAGATCTCAAAATCTCAGAGAGGCAGTGCCCCTTGGCTCACAAAAGGAAGAGAAGAGCTGAATCCAGGGTAGAGTGGATGTTTAGGTGGAAGCACAGATAAATGCTAGTTCTACAGATGGCTCAATTTCTACCCCCAGGCAGCTCCCACAGTGGCCTTGCCTGGTTGATGATGTAATATAAAGTTTTCTCACGAGGAAATTCTACAGAACAGAGGGGTTCTTTGTCCCCCACAAGGAATGAACATAAAGGCGAACATGGGTGTTTCATTTGACTTAATCATGCGTCTTTTGCACAAATCCCCAGCATTCTTTCTGGCACAGGAGAAATTCTAAACAAATCTTGTACTTTACTAGTCCTGGTCCCAGAGTGAGCCGTTTCTTCAAGGAGCTCTGGTTCTGTGGACTAAAGAATGGTATTTAGGCATCAACATCTGGGCACATCAACATCTGGCTATGGTAATGCACACCTGTAATCCCAGCACCCGGGAGGCTGAGTCGGGAGGATTACCTCGAGTTCCAAACCAAACCAGAGTGCTTTTCTGAGCAGCGAAGAAAGTTGGAAGTTTTTCTTAGTTTGGTACTGAGTGCTCAACCCAGAGCCTTTGTCCCGAGCTACACGGCGGTGCCCGTTTTACTCTGAGACAGGGTCTCCGTAAGTCGCTAAGATGTGTTGGCTGGTCACGTGACCCTCTTTTGCCTCTGCCTCCGTGAGCGCTGGATTCTAGATGTGCACAGCACAGCAGGCTTGGAAAGGAAATTTCTTAGCATTTCCGGCTTAGGTGCACCCTCCGTAGTCATGACGTCGGATGGGAGAAAAGAGAAGGTGTTCAGGAGGGGGAAGAGTGTCTGTCTCGCTGAAAGGGAGCACAGCTGTCCTCATTCCCAGGGTTTCTGCAGGAAGCAGATATGGCCCTGGTGCAGACAGCCCAAGGCCTCTCTGAAAGGGCACAGGAGGGGACTGTGACAATGGACCAGCGCTGGAACCTGGCTGCTCACAGTCAAGTACTGAGGCCCTGCTAGCCTGAGCTAGGCCAAGACCAGGCCTGAGTTTCAGCTTTCAGACATTCACCAGCAGACCGGATTTTTTGTGTTGTCTTGTTTTGTCTTTTCAGACAAGTTCTCCCCAGTCATGCAGGCTGGCCTGGAACTCACTAGTTAGCCCAGGCTGGTCTTGAATTTGCAGCAATCCTCCTGCCTCAGCCTCCTAAGTGCTAGGATTACAGGTTGTGGCACCTCACACAGCCTCCTATTGTCCCATGGTTTCTTTTTTGCTAGGAAAAAGACAGGGCTACACGGTGACGAGGTTGGCTGCTGTCAGGGGGCAGAGAGGGAGGAAGTCCTCAACAGGAAGTTCACTGCTGGAGGAAGTGCCAGGGTCTCTGGGACGGGACACTGCCTAGGATCAGGATCGGACCACAGCGACATCTGCAGGTCTGCGTTATCCCAGCAGCTCTGACGCCCACTCACCTAGGAAAGTTTCCGGGGAGGACCGTGACTTACTCCCTGCGTCACTGCTTGTGGATAAAGTACTGTCTCGGTCCCCCAAAAATAGCCACGTTGTGCTACCTGCGGGAGAACGCAGAGAGCTTCTATGCTAATTCATTATTTTCCCTAAGGAATTCGATGTGTTTGTGCAAACATCACAAACATCACGCTGGTGCAGCCAGCGCCCCGGGGACCCACTGGTGTTTACCGGTAGGGCTTCCTTTCACCTGGGTTTGTCCTTTGTCTCACTGGAAAACACAGCATGCGTTCCTTTTCTCTGTCTGGCAGTTTTCAGTCAACATTATTGTTCGTTGAGGGCAGTGGTATTTAGTCAATCATTCTCATGACTGCATTGAGAGAAAGACCTGGAGATAATTGAGGCTAGCGCTGCCGAGGTACAGAGGGTGCTGCCGGGAGGCCCTACGCAATCCACAGAGCGCAGGACCCGGCCTTACGACACAGCAGCCCCGCCCCCAGTGGCCCCACTGTCTGGCTGCGAATCAACCGTTAATGGGCATTTGGATCATTTCCAGAGGGGCAAATTTCCTCTCACAGCTCCAGTGCACACTGAGCTACGACCCTTTGCTAACTGAACATGCCACTGCTGCTGCGCAGACCTGCGTGTGGGGCTTCCTGGCCACAGGATGGGCGCGAACTTCACTTCAGTAGCTCCGGTTCATGGTTCAGCGTGGCTGGGTCTGTACACACTTTCCCGCCGTGCACGAAGCTCAGCAAGACCTTGTGTTTTCTGTCTGTCTGTCTCTATCTCTCTGCCTCTCTCAGTCTTTCCCCAACACCCGCCTCTAACTAACTTGCAAGTTCTGTTTCTTTTTTTTTTTTTTTAGGGAAGACTAGGTACTTAACACAGTCGTGTGTGTTGTTACTTTTTTTTTCTGTCCGATAGTTTTCAGATATTGGATTATACACAGGTTCAGCTGCCTTGCACGGTAATTAGAGGTCACCTTTTGGGAAGGGTGACTTGTCACTCAGGTCTCTTTGCAAACCCATTTTCTCACCTCCTTCCACACAGCTGGCTCCTCATACCCTGGTTCTGAACCCAGGGATCCAACCAACCTCAGATCAACACCCCCCAGCCCGTTGCATCTGTGCTGAACACGTCCAGACCATTTTCTTGCCATTAGATCCTGGATAATACAGTGCAACAACTATTTACATAGCATTTACATTGCACGAGGTATGATTAATCATCTAGAGTTGACTTAAAGTCCACGGGAGGATACGCATAGTTTCTATGCAAATTCATTCTTTTATATAAGGGATTTAGAATCCAGGACTTTGGTGGCCAGGGAGAGGGGACATGGAGCTGATCCCCTGCAGTGCCAAGGAATAACTGCACTACCTATTAGTTTTCCACAATAAATTGCACTCTAGGGATCAGATCACCCATCCTTCGAGCTCATGCTTGTGAACTATTTTCAAATTATGCAGTATAGTCGATCCCCCAAGCATTGTTTTTTTCTTCTAGTATATTGCTTAATTATAGAAAATAGAGCAGATGGAACCATGAGGGGAAAATTCAAGGAATTTCTATGTCAGGTCCATTGGTTCTCAAACTTTGCTTCGAAGATCCACAATATCAGGATTAATCTAGGACCAACATGCTGATCATCAAACTCCTCTGAACCCTTGGGGGTGGACCCTGCAACTGTATTGCATCATCCCCACCAGGCAATGCAATGTTGAGCTGAAGTTTGCAAACTACTCATCTGGACCATCTCCTCCCCAAGCTCCAAAAACACGGAGTTGGCAGAGTACTTGTAGAAATAAATGTGATGGTAACACAAATGCAGAGACCACTCGCCCCCCCAAGGTTAAACAATCCCCACATGCGAGCTGAGCTCCATCTTGAAATGTGAGTTGCCCGTGGCTTGTTTCAGGATTTATGGAATTATTTTTCACTTGCTAAGATGTCAAGCTCTTCCTGGTTCTAGTTTCGGAATGCTTTGACATGGGCCTATTTGAATACTGCGTGCGCTATCATTTGTAAGTATTTGCTTAAACCAGTCAGCATCCAGGTGTTTCCATGGTATCTTTGCAGCATCAAAAGCAGGTGCAGTTTAGAGAGGTGATAGGGTCCACTGTGACCCTCGGGATGTGCCGCCTGGGTCTCTAACATTATGCAGGTTAAATAAACCACACCCACTCAGGTGAGAGTATAAAGTACTGCGTAGGGTTCTGGATCTAGATGGCAACAACTTCTGTTGCTAAGGAGATAAGAGGTTTAGAAAGTGTACTGGGCCCCAGGAGGAGGACTCTCCCCAGGGAAGGTCACCGGAGGATTCTCAGGCCTGGAAGGATGTTGTTTTAGCTAACGGTGTGCTTTGGAAATGCCCTGTTCCTCCTTCTTAGCATTATGATAGTTGCTGTTCGAAAAAGAAATCAAACAAAGGCACCATTGACAAATGATCAGGCCACCTAGAACGAATTACCTCCTTGGCATCCAAAGTGAATTAGGCTGCCCAAATCCTTTGCTTGTGCACATATTAAAGAAACAAGCCCTTGTATTTTAATTCTTTTTGTTTTTATTAATGGGGAGGTGGAGCAGGGATAGAACATAGCTCAGTTCTCTTCCCTCTCTTCTATCCTGCCCCTCCCCCTTGCTCCCACCCTCCCTGTCTCCGTCCTCTCCCCCATAGTCAATATTTTGTTTTGTTTTTTGAAGTTGCCTCACTGTGCAGTTCAGATTGGGCTTGAACTCACTACGTAGCTGAGGCCAGCCTGGAGCTCACGGTGATCCTCCTGCCAGTGGTCCTCTCAACCTCCTTCCCAAGTTAAGGACAGTGGTTATTGGCAGTGGAAAACCAAGTCCCAGAACAATTATGCAAGCGTAATGTAGTGTGCTTTAGTGTAAGCAGGTAGGCAGAGGAGATGTAGGAGGGATGGTGGCCAGACATCTTGCAGCAGTGGCCATGAGCTGCCAGAAGTGCTCCTGTACCCTGAGTCTCCACTGTGGTCATCTGTTGCCAAGATTAACTCACTCTGTGGCCCAGGCTGGCCTCAGTGTGTGGTGGTGATCCTCCTGCCTCAGCCTCCTAAGTGCTGACATTACAAGTATGTGCCACCACACCCAGAAAAGACTATCCTATTATTTCGGAGCTGGGTTCTACGTGCATTCGCAGTTGGAAAATTTGAATGTACCTAGCCAGGGATTTAGCTCAGTGGCATAAGCGCCTGCCTAGCAAGTATGAGGTTGTAAATTCAATCCCAGGCACAAAAGAAAAGAAAAGAAAATTGTACAGAATACAAGGCTTCTGAAAGTATTAAAGAGAAAGCCTTTCCCAGGCCCCCAGCAAGGGTAATTGGGTCTAGCTTGATTCAGTGGCTAGCTCAGGAATCCCTGCTTCCAAAATTAGGGAAAGGCATGATCACTGAGCTTCCAGAGTGTCAACTTTGTCCTTGATTGTAGTTTAAAAAAAGATACCCAAAAAACCAACGGTCAGTGTCCCTTCTGGACAAGCAGCTTGTATATATGACCTGCAGACGCCAATATGATAAGTGTTGTTGTTTTTTGGCTTTTTTTTTTTTTTTTGAGGCAGGATCTCACTATGCAGCCCAGGCTGGCCTTGATCTTGCAGCAATCCTCCTGCCTCAGCCTCCGTGAGTGCTGGGATTCTAGGCATGTGTCACCATACCTGGCCTAATAAGTAGTTTTTCTAAAAAGTTCTATAGAGATTTTGGGGGAGGGGAGTTTTGCCCAAGGACAGGCAAAATTGCTAAGAGGAAAAGCAGTTACATTTTCCAACATATAATGCCATTCAAAGCAGTGGACTGAACACAGAAGTACAGTGCAAGTTGCTATTTGGGCCGGGGCCTGTGCCTAGTACCACGATGACTGTGTGTCAATCTGAGCCTCCACCTCGATGGCCACTTGTGATCAGTCAGAGTAAACAGATGCTGTGACCCTCATGAACTCATGTATCTGTACCCTGAAGGCCTTGTCAAGCTGAAAATGTTCTAACACTTGCTCTGAGCTGCAAGGCCTTGCCAAGCCAGATACAGAAATGATTCTCACTTGTTCGGAAATAGCAAACATAATAATACATAGAAGTATTATTTGGAAAAAAAGAAGCCTGGGATGGAATTTGCCTTTTTGGGGACAGTCATGCCTTTTGGTCGGTCCCTGATGACATTAAGAAGTGGATTGATTTAGTCGTTGTGGTGGCACATACTTCTAATCCCAGCAGTCTAAGAGGCTGAGGCGGGAGGATCCTGGATTTAAAACCAGACCGAATTAGATTAATCTACTTTTTTTTTCTCCTTGGCCTAAAAATCCAAGAGTAGGTTACAGAGAGAGTATAGTGGGTGTGTCGCAAAAGGCCCTCAGAGTTAGGCCACCCCAGAGCTCGAAGGAACCAAAGGGAGTCATCGACTCTGCCTGACAAAGATCCCAAGGGTGGAGCAATCTCCGGAATGCTGCGGTTTATTGAGCATCTATTACATGCAGTTCGGGGGCTCAAGGCCGCACCCTTCCACAAACCAGAAGCTGGGGCAGGTGCCAACGGTGCCGGGTCTTTCTTAATACCGGTCAACACCATGATTACACGGGGCCCAGTGGGTAGCACTGGAACTAAGGGCCTTTGGCGCCAGGGACTGAGCCAAAGAGCATCAGAGGGCTCACAAGCGCTAGTGGTAGAGTGGCACACAGATAATATGTGGGAATCGTATGGTGATAAAAATATTTTTTCTTTATGGTAAAAACAGTTTTTAGAAAATATAAATTTCTTATCCAGGCATGGTGGCGCATGCCTGTAATCCCAGGGAGGCTGAGGCAGGAGGATCACTGTGAGTTGGAGGCCTGCCTGGGGTACACAAGCCAGTTTAAGACCACTCTGCACTACACAGTGAGACCCTGTCTCAAAAAAGAGGAGAGCGAGACGAAAACCTGAGTTTCCAGACAGGTTACACAAGATTAGTGGAAAGATGAAGACGGAGTCCAGGGATGTAGCTCAGTGGCACGGCGCCTGCCCGGGAAGCGCGAGGTCTGGAGTTCGATTCCTGATTCCAGAAAACAATAAAACCGAAGACCCGGCAAGCTCAGGAAGTGACCTAGGTGCCTGATTAGGAGGGCCCCGCCCCACCCACCCTGCCCCCCCCCCCGCGCCCTGGTTTCTTAGCAACAGTGAAAGGAAGGAGTCAGCGTGCTGACTTCTGTCAATGAGTAGCAGGCCGAGACTTCAGAAGGAAAAAACTGTGTGCGGAAGGTGCCCAGGCACAAGGCACTGGGGTTTCACCGAGAGTCACTGTTCACGCAGAGAGAGGAAACGGAAATCAGGCCGCGGGCAACCGGGTATTCTAAAAAATCATTTTAAAACTCGGCGTGGTGGCACATGCCTGCAATCCCAGCACTGGAGAGGCTGAGGCAGGAGGATCGCTGTGAGTGCAAGACCAGCCTGGGCTACATGGTGAGCTCCTACCTCAAAGCAGCAACCAACAGAGCCAAACCATCCGTATTTCTTTAGGAAACAAGTCAGAGGAAAATCAGAGGTTGAAGATGAGACTTTAAAAGCGCGATACCCCTGGGCCCACACAGCATCTTAGACTGGGGGGAAAGCGCTCATTCCCCAGCGTGGAGTCGACACCACAGAAGCCGCGGCTGCGTGCAGCCTGTTGCCTCCCCTGGGCGGGCGCCCTTTAGGGCCCCTACCTGAGCGCCCCTTGTGGCCCGGGCACAGGATCCTTTCTGCCTCCAGGGCAGAAGCTGCAGCTAAGGACCCAGGGACCCACACGGATGTGGTGGGGGAGTGGGCGCCGGAAGTGAGGGGAGAGGGGCTGCACCCCTGCTCTGCAGGAGGCCGGGGCGGGGCAGCGCGCTTCTTTTCCCTGTGGCTTCAGCAGTCGCCCCGAGCCGGCGGAGCCCAGGCTGCGCTCTCTGGGGTCCGCGCCGGCAGCTGGGGCGGGGCGGGACCCGGCGCGCCGCGCCGCGTGACAGGCAGGAAGCCACGCGCCCGTCCAGGTCTGCGCGCTCACAGCCTGGGCTCTGCCTCGGCGACCACAGGAGGCGAGGAGAAGTGAAAGAGAAAGAGAGAAGAGCCGCCGGGACGTTAGACCTGCGGCGGGGCGCCACGAGTGCCCCCAGCCGGAGCCAGCAGCCGGGAGATGCGCGCGGGGAGGCACCGGGAGGAGGAGGAGAAGGCTGGCGCAGCAGCCGCCCCGGCGTTTAGACAAAGGAGGCTGCGGGGCGGCTTCTGAGCTCAGCCCGGGACCGGAGCGGCAGCGCGCGTCTCGGGATGAAGCCGACTCTGCCCAGAGCGGCCTTCGGCGCGCAGGGGTGACAGCGATGTCCCGCGGCAGCCTCCAGGACGAGGAGCAGGAGAGGGGACTTGCAGAGCGCCGGGCACTCGCGCGCCGGCCCTCTGGGAGGCATGCCTTCGTCCATGCGTTACCTCTTCGTAGTGTCCGTGTCCACCGTCCTCGTCTTCATCGTGTTCTACATCTCCAGCTTTGGGGGCGACCAAAGCCACCAGAGGCTCAACAGCTCGGACGCCGTGCTGCTGACCCAAGTCTGCGCGCCCTTCGCCAGGGACGGGAAAGCGCCCTCGCTGTGGAGGAGCAGGCTGGCGATCCGCGAGAACCCGGCCTGCGCGCAGTACCTGGACCGCGGCCACTACATCACCGCGCCCCTGTCCCAGGAAGAGGCCGACTT
>PVJX010035020.1:0-18511 GCA_004027295.1 Dolichotis patagonum | reverse complement strand
TTCTCATAAATAGATCATGCTATCTTTTTTCATTATAAAGCTCAAACTTTTTGGATTTCTGAGATGCTATATGATGATCCATTAGCAAGAAAAGACACTTTAGGGAGACGAGATCTATCCTAAGGGAAGAGGAAGTCTAGAAAGGTGACCCAAGATAAAGTGAGAGAGAGGGTTGGCCTTGATACTATGTTTGGGGCTGACATAACCCTCATGATTGACCTGCTGTGTGGTGGGCACGTGGCTGAGAATGTGAGGGTACACTGAGGAGCTGTTGAGGTCCCAGTGTGTAGCACTCTGTGCCAACACAAACCCTAAGAAAGATCGCCGTCTTCAAAGAACACTTTGAGCAGTGCAAGGCTCTGAACCCAGCAAATGCGTCATCTCAACCACACACAGGACGACTTACATGCTGCTGGATCAGCTTGTGACAACCATGACATGTGGCAGCAACCACATCAATGACAGCTGCAACCAGCCTGCCTGTGGTAGCCTGGTCATATTTCTTGGTTCTAACAACAAATACATATGGAAGCCAGATTTACCAGTTAAAACTGAGTGCACAGCAAGTCATTTTTCTAATAATCCAAAACCTCAAAAGATTTGCTGAGATTTTTGAAAATATGGCAGGTGTGGTGCTAAGTCCATTTTGCTTTGAGAGTAGGAAATGTGACCAAACTAGCATTTATAAATCAGGACATCTGAACTGCAGAAATTTAACTCACTTGTGAACCCTTCCTTGACTAGCCTCCCCTAATTCCAAGTGACTCGTATATCCGTGAAGAATTGTGCTGAGTTTTGCAGTATTTTTTATTTTAAAAACAAAAAGGTTAAAAATTATACAGAATTTCAAAAGATTAAGAAATTAACACCAGTTAATATATTGCACACTGTTATCTTAAAAATAGTTGTTCAGATTACAAGATTTAGGTATGAAAAAAATGATCAAATAATCAAACAATGAATACACAAACTGTGCTTTTTGATGAACTAACAAATATTAGTAGTATAGTTATCTATCATATATATATATATATATATAGAGAGAGAGAGAGAGAGAGAGAGAGAGAGACAGAGAGAGACAAAGAGACAAAGAGAGAGAAACAGAGAAAGACATATATGTGTGTACCTATATATGTAAAATCTTTTCCCTTCTTTCTTCTCTCCTTTCTCCTATCCTAATTATTCTTTCCTTTTGAGCACTTTCCCTTTCATTTTCATAATATCTATTGTACATTTTGGATCTTATTACTCTTTGAGGTTTTTTTAACACTAGGGAGACAATATGGTATTTATACATGTGAGTCTGTTTATTCCATTTATAAGTATGATCTCAAGTTATATCTATTTATCTATAACCCTTCCTTACATCTGAGTAGTGCTCCATTGTATAAAAGTGCCTCGCTATATATATATATATATGAAAGTGCCTCACTTTTATACAATGGGCATTTGGGTTGTTTCCAAAATTTAGCTATTACAAATTATGCTACTATAAATATGGGTGCACATGTATCTCTGTGGTACGATGTTTTCAGTTCTTTAGGGAAAATACCCAGGAGGGGAATAGCTGGATAAAATGGAACTTCCAATCCTAGTTTTTGAGGAATGTCCACGCTGATTTTCACAGTGGTTTACCAGTCTGCACCTCCATCAACAGTGCCCTAAAGCAATAGAAAAAGTAGTTTGAACCCTGAACTTTAAAAATATTCTTGGTTTCTTTGAAATAAAAACAAGCTGCACCAAGAAGTCAGAGGAGGGGTTCCCACTTTTTGTAGAAGCCCTTGGGAGAGATTCTTGCTGACAATGTGAACAGCTTCCTAGACTCTGAGCAGTTCTTTTTTGAAGCATAACTTTGCTCTCTCTGGACAAATCAAATAGCGCACACCCGGCTTTCTTAACCTCTGCTGCCCTAAAGTGTTGGTTAAAGCCACAGATTCTGAAGGCAATTTACCTGAAAGAACACAGAGCAGATGGTCCCTTTCCTGAGATAAGTAACTCCAAAGTCCTCTCTTCAGGGGTCCTTAGATACACCCAAGGTTAACCCCAATCCTCACTGTCTCCCCAGGTGTCAGTCCATCAAGGCAATCGGGCTGCAGGGACATCAGGTCGGCCACCACTTATCCCTCAAATTAGGGTTGTGGCACGTGAAAAGAAACTAGATCTTTGGAGTCAAGCAGACTCCAGTGTGCTTCCCAGCTCCCCCTCTCCCTCGTGTCTCCCTTATCTCCTTCTCTCTCTCCCTCTCTCCCTCTCTCTCTCTCTCTTTCTGTCTCTCAGACACACGCAGACCCACACACAGTCACACATTGTGGACAAAACCCATGACTATTCAAGCACTTAGTTTGCTCATCCTTTAAATGGGATAATAGTACCTGCCTCTTTAGGATATAAGATCATGTGAGATAACGCATGTGAAATGCTTAATACACAACCTGGTCTAAGATTCCACTCAAAATATGAGAGTTATCAGAATGTATGTAACACCTTGTTCCTAAATTCTGTCATCCTGTTTTCTGTTTCATCTTTGCAATGATTCTCTGTAGAAGTCTGAGTAGGCAATTTTGCCCTGATTTCAGAAAAAAAAAAAAAAAAACCTGATCTATTCTTTCCCCACATTTGTAAAATGAATCCAGGACTAAAATTTACACATGGCTTCTTTAAATTCTGTGATCACAACTCACCCTCTCAGAGTACCTTGACCCCATCCCAAGCCTAAACCTTCCCCACCCTCACATCTGCTGGGAGAGACCAGGAGAGAGAAAATCCAGAAAACCAACCTCATTTAATTTATTTAAGTGGTATTAGAAAAACTTCTCAGAGTTAAAGTGACACTGCTCTTGCCATCATTCTCCTAGAAAAGGACTCTATATGGAAAGTGCCTGCGTTTCCACAAGGATCGACACTGCCCCTAACTGGCCTCCTTCACCAGAGAGCTGTTGTGCACCGGGAGAGCAGGAGAAATAAATCCACTTCCAATCTGCTTCCCTACAGTCCAGAGACCAGGAAGGACCCGCTGCTCCAGCCCCCGTGGAGACCATCTGGACGTGTTCAAGGCAGGATCAAGTGTGCCTGTGGGAAGGGGGTGGAAAGGCGGCTGCTTTCATGATTGAGAGCTCTGCAGGCTGTGGAGAAACTGGTGTCCTTAAGGGAAGGTCCTCTTCCTGTGCCAGTAGAGGGAGGGAAATCACTGCCATCCTCCTCTGTTCCCCAGTGAAGGGCAGAGTCCTGGGTCTTATTGTCCTGCGCAGCAACCCTGAACACCGTGGACAGTCACCTTGCTCCTGGGCGCCTATGATGGTGCAGCTGGACTGTCTGGCAGAAAGAAAAAGAGAGAGGAGGAAGGAGGGATGGAGAGAGAGCAAGGGGAGATGAGACAAGAGATGAGAGATGAGAAATTGAGAATATGGACGAAAGAACCAGGTGAGGTAGCATAAGCCTATAATCCCAGCACTCTGAAAGACTAAGGTGGGAGGATCACAAGTTTTAGCCCAGTCTTAGCACCTCAGAGAGACCTTGTCTCAAATGAAAAAGTAAATACTGTGAATAACACTCAGTTTGAAGGTCCTGGGTTCAATCCTCAGTCTAGCAAAAACCAGAAAGAGAGAGACAGACAGACAGACTGACTGGCAGACAAAGAGAGAGCAGAGCAAGGAACAGAAGCAGACAGAGAAGAAGAGACAGGATACAAAAACCATGGAGGTAATCATGAGACAGACACAGACAGAGACTGAGAAATACAGAGACCAAGAGTAGGACAGAGAAAGAGACCATTAGATGACATAAAGAGATGATTTGGATAAAATTTAAATCTAGATTTAGATTTAAATTTAGATCAAGCCGCACCTCTTCAATTCTCTAGGATAAACAACACGAATAAGTGTTAACATTCACTAAGCACTTGCTGTGAGCCAGGAACTGGGTTAAGCACTTCTATGTATCACTACCCTACAATGCACTGCAGTGTAGATACTGAAATCATTCTGACTTGTCAGGCAAGGAAACAAAGCATGTTAGCTGCAATTTCACAGCTGAGGGCAATCTCATGCCAGAACTCTGCAACAGAAGCAAAACAAAACACACCTTTTAGCAGATGCTACAAATCACAACACACACACACACACACACACACACACACACACACACGCGCGCCTCCTTATCCAGGTTATATCATTTGTTGTTGCTGTTGTTATATGTCTCTCCTATATAACATAAGCCCTATCAGGGTTGGGGCTTTATCTACACCATACATGAGTTTCTAGATTCTGAATTAAAGCACATAATTAATACTTATTACTTGAATGAAGTTTGAATGAATGAACCAAGGAGTATTGGTCAAATGTTGCCCAGGAGCCAAGAGCTTTAAGCTGAGCAAACGCGCCTCTGGAGGCTCCATGGGGAAGCACTCAGTGGATGGGATCTCGGATAGACCTTACAGTATTTTGTAATAGGTGCGTACTGGAAGTGTGCTGAGAAGTGACACAGTGAAGGAGACACAGCCATGCCATCGCTCTTTCTTTAGTGAATGCAGCACTGCACTTCCTGGGTTGCCTTTCAGACTCAGGATTCTCATTCCCTCAGCTCCCAGCAATACTGGAATTCCACACAGCTGGAGAGAGTAGCCTTGTCCAAGGCCAAAGTCTTCCATGCAAGAAAGTTGCATCTAGTGACGGGTCCATCTAGGGTCTAAAGGGCCAGCCCCCTTGCCTCAATTCGGGACTTGGTGTAGGGCCATCTTGCTGGGCTCCTGGGGGGTCCGCTGGAGCTCTTTGGCAGCTTCCTCTCACTTCAGCCCCTTGTTTTGTGCAGACAGGCTTCCTTTACCAGGCACCCATCAAGAAGACACTCTCCAACAGACTCCGTGCCCTCAGGGAACCAGCTATGTGCCAGGGATCCCAACCCCAGGGCCTATAACTATTCATGAATTTTCTCCTTCATCTGAGCAGCAGTGACAAACAAAAGGTCTTCCTTGGTCAGCCTGAAAAGTGTTTCTCCATAGCATCCTCCTGTGTATAACTATAAGTTCTCTTCCTCAGTGATACAAAAATGCAAGTGAAGTTCTTCCACCCCAAATAGTTTCTCAGTTGTTAGAAATTGGCCATCATATCTGCTGTGCTTTCCGGGTTAATCAGTCCACTTCTTTCAACCACTCTGACTTTGAGCATCCGCATGTTTCTGCCTGCTTTCACGAATTCCCCACACCCCAGCTGAAGTGTCAGCTACAAAGAGAGCAAATAGGTGCTGTGTTTGTCTAACATCCCTTCCCTCCTATCACACCCGGAGCTCAACCATCTTTGCACAAACCAAAGACACCTTGTGCTGGGACACATGTAGAGTTTCTCTTCCAGATCCGGTTATTTCTTTTGAAATCTGATTCCTTTCCTTTGGGAAATGACATGTGTAGGCAAACGTCCCCCAAGCTGTGCACAACCACTGAAGATTCTTTTCATCAGACCTTTCCCTTTTGTTCTAAACCACAATTTTTGAACAAAAAGAAATCTAACTCTTATGCCACCCCCACAGGGGTAATAGCCAAGGATCTCACTAGTAGCAAAGTCAGTCTCTTTTTGTTAATATCTGATCCAGCGGAGTTGCAAATCTAATGGATATTGCTCTGTTGGGGGGGATAAGAACACACTATAAAACAGGCTGCTGTCTTTAAGAAAGGGGAAGAAGATCTCATATTAACGGGCAGCACACGTTACTATGACTACAGTTTTTAAAAGATTATGAGCAAGCCAAACGTCTTCTATTATTCATAAAGAGGAGATAACGCTTTGCCCGCATCGGGATGTGCTCCCTTTTATCTGGTTATGTGGAAGGGAACAGCAGTTCAATGTGCTTTGTCAGAGCCCTTAGCTCCTCCAAAGAGAATATGGGAACACTGTTGATGACGGAGCATCCATAATGCTGCAGACAACTGCTGAAGCACTAATCTCAGCACTGTGCAATCTAACTTACAGAGCCATGCTGCACATCAGCGTGGCAGTAATGCGATAATCAGCTCTGAGTGTCCTGCTTCAGCTGAGACAACAGGCTTAAAGAGGCACCAGATTTACACAATGCAGCCAGGAGGGCTTTTGACAAAGATCTCAAGTTGCAAATAGGAGTGGGGAGTGGCGGCAGGAAGCGGGGAGTCTGACAACGAGGAAGGCTGAGTCAGAGGGGTGTGGCCCGGAGAAGAGGAAACGTCCTGTGAACTCCTCAGAGAAGTGGCACTGCTCAGGGGCAGTTGGGCTGATGCTGTGAGGAAGACAGGGGAGAGCAGAGGCCGAACTGATGGCAGACACTGGAGCTGGGAAGACCATGGTACTGACTGAAGAGACAGACTCCATGGCCAGCTACGTACCCAGCCCAGTCAGTCGCTGGGAGAATACGGATGACAAGCAAAGGCTCAACATTTTCTGTGAGTAGTTCATAACTACTCAGTCACATTACGAAGTCACTTCTGGAGGGTCTGGAGAATTCTCTAGAAACACGGGGCTGATGTGCCCTGGTGAGTGTGGCTAATAGGTTACTGCAAGAATGGGCAGAGGGTTGAGTCTACACCAAAAGCAACACAGTTTGATTAGGCTCTTTAAAGGCTTGAGAGAATTGGGAGAATGCACATAAAATTTCTTTGGAAAATCAGAAAAACCAACCACACTAAGACCATACTCAAGGGGGCAGCAATTCTCTGAGATCAGGTAGCAGTTGCTCCCATGGGTGCATGCAGGGTCTCCAGCACCAAGTGCACCCCGTCTCTAGCTTCATTATATAAGCATTTACGTCTATGACCTTCTGGTATCTTCTTCTCAAGGAAGAAACTTTTAGATTAGCCACTGAAGGATGGGAGGATAAGAAGTGAGGATAAGAAGAGGAGAGGATAAGAAGTGAAAATAGAATAGTCAAGCAGTGAAGAGAGCAACACATATAAAGGCTCATAGGCATAGTACAGCACCGAGCAATTGAATCCAGGTTCTGTGTGTCTAGGAAATGGGTTCAGGAGTCTAGTCTGGCTCCTCTGGTTGACTTAAGCAAAGTAGTTCAGTAGAAGAGGTAATTTAGTGCAGAATTGTACAATGGAGATCATGTCTTCTGTATAATTAAGGAGAGAAGCTATGAGGGGGAAGCAGGCCTCATGGATTCCAAAACTGGAAGGCAGTCATGAATCCAAAGCACATCTAGTGCCCAGGTCCTACTGTTTCCTAGCAAATCTCCTAAAACTCACTGGCATGGAAGCAGTCATTGTGTGTGGCTGGCACAATTGTGGGTAGAGTTTGTGCAGGGCATCTCAGAGGCGATTTGTCTCTTCTTTCAATGTCTGGGTTTGCTGGGGGTAACTCACTGGCTAGAAACTGAATCATCTTAAGGCTCCTTGGCTTATACATCCAGTGATTGAAACTAGCTGTCAGCTGGACTACTAGCCAGAACGCCCGCGTGTGCTCTCTGCACGTGGTCGCTCCATATGGTGTCTTCTGTGCTTCCTCCAAGATAGTAGCTACATGCCAAGAGTAAACATCTCAAGAAAGCAAGACAGAGTACGTAGCATATTTATGGTTGAGCCTTGGAAATCACACTGCATTACTTGACCACACTCTGTCTGCCAGTATAGCCACAAAGATCATCCAGTCTTCAAAAGAACACAGACCTCCAAAGAAGGAGTATCAAGAACACATTGTAACCGTAGGGACAGGAGGTGTTTCTATCATTGAAAAACACAATATTCTGTATTTGGCTCGTGGACAGATCGATACAGATGGTCTCTGTCTCACAATAGTTTGATGTGTGGTTTTCCAACTCTAGAATGGTACCAAATCTATATGCATTCACTAGGACTGATACTTCAAATTGTGAATTCCAATGCTTTCCTGGACTACTGATATGCAATAAAATACTCTTTCGTGATGTCCACTTATGGCTTAATACAGTTGTCTGAGCACATCTAAAGTGAACTGGGATAAGTTATGAATTTTAGTAAGTTAGGTGTATTAAATGGATTTTGACCTACAATACATTTTCAATTTACAGTGTGTTTATTGGAACATAATTCAGCCAGAAACCAAGGAGTACCTGTGTACAACAGACTGGATTCATTCAATTCATTTTTTTTTCAAGAAGGTTGGATACATAAGCCTAAAGTTAAGGAAGTGATCTGAGATATGAGGAATATAAGTTTGGAAGTCTTCAGAAATGTAACTTCTCATCAGATGGATATGAAAAATGAGACCATCAAGCACGCAGGAAAGCTGAGAAGAAAAAGATACAGGCACCGAGCCTTGGAGCACTCCAGTGGTTATAAGATGCCCAGAACAGTGTGCATACTGAAAACCAAGGACAAGTGTTTCGAGGAGGGAAGAATAATCAACAAGAGGCTCCTGCAGTCCATGGAGACTCGAGCTTTGAATCCAATGACAAGGTCTGAGCTACTTTTAGGAAGAAGGTTAGTAGTGTGTAGAACAATTTCAACATAAGGCAAAAAAAAAAAGAATAAATTTAAGTGACCAAATATAGTTCTTGTATGTTAGTCCTAAGGAAGTTTGAGGAATTAGACAAGCAGGGGCCCAGAGCCCTGATGGGCGAGTTGGACTGAAGTTGGAAATGACCTGAGGAGCAGAGGTAAGTTGACTGTCCGCAGGAGGTTCTGCCCTGCTGAGAAAACAGTTCAGGTAAAGGCTTCTGGCTTCAGTGATGTGGTTGCAGCTGAGCGCAGATGTTGAATCTGACCCCTGTTAGCACCCAAGGGGTACTACTCTGCTCTCTGGCCCAGATTAAGCTGTAAAAATCTTGCACCAAAGACAAAGATTATCAGGGAATAAGTAGCAATGAAGCTGCCCACAATTGTCAAGGACACATACAAGTATATTTCATGTAGCCCAAGGAGGAGGTAAAGCTCTGAAAACTAGTAAATAAAAAACTTTTTAAAAAAAGACCTCAGCAATGGCCTCACTGCCTGCATTTAGCCCCAGTTCACCCTTGATAAGGATTCTGTGCTCTGCTTTGTATCTTTATCAAAATCTTTTTTAAAATTAAATGCCTGTATCTGGTAACCTGGGGAACTGTTTTGAAGATAACAATATGCAATATAACAACCATTGCTAAATTCCTACCATCTTGTTCTGAAAACCAGTGTCACTGTTGTTTGTTGTTGTCCTCTGGCTTTTGTTGTTGTTGTTGGTTTGCATGATTGATCACTTCTTTTTCTTTTTTTCTCTTTAAATTAAAATTTAAAAATAATAAAAAGACCCCAGCAATGGCCTCACTGCCTCCATTTATCCCCAGTTCATCCTCGATAAGGATTCTGTGTTCTGCTGTGCACTTTTATCAAAGCACTCTTTAAAATTAAATCCTGGATGCAGACTTCTGAGTTCCCTGAAGGAAGGCTTAAATATTGCACAGGCTTTTCAGGCTCATTTTCTCAGGTTCTCTTGTCTGGCTTCTACAACATGGACACTGGAAGGAGCCTATGTGCTCTTCAATATCTCCTCTTTATTCTTGTAATTGGTTTGTTTCTCACAGTGTTTGCTCTGTGACCTGTGGAAAAAACCACAGTCTCCTAGACAATCAGGGCCTGGATTTTGCTGCAGCAGGTCCCCTGACAAACAGTTTCATGTCGCTGTTACAGTGACAGGAGTTGTAATATCTCTGTGTCCAGGGATGTCACACCCACTGTTTGTTGTGCTGGCTGATGCCCCAACCCTCCTCTTTGTGTGTGACATCATAGACATCATTCAGGTGACTTGCACACTGAGAAATTAACACTTCCAATGCTGAGCAGCAAATCTTGGTTCAGTATGAGCAAACACATTCTATTTCATCATAAGAATTTCTTGCTATGCACCACACAGAAGGGCCATGAGCTTTGGAGAGAGTGGAACTAGAGGTTCAAATATTAGCTCTGCCATTTGCTATCTGTCATGCACTCATCTCTGTAAAATAAGCACAGTAAGAATTCGTAGGTTAATGAGAATTTATGCAAAACTTCCAGCACATTCTAGAGGCTTAATCATTGAAAGTTATTATTATTGTAATTAATACTTCTTTCCCTCAAAATCTCATCTTACTCCTTCCTAACATGCTTGTTTGTACTTTTATTTCTTATAAAAGTAGCATAACTTTTTTGAGATACAAATGGTATCTCCAGTCATTTTCATCTAATGAAGCTGCTCTTGTACTTGATATGGAGATGGGGAATTTTCCAGAAAGTCTGGGGTTGTAGAGCAAAGAAGTCATGTGCACAACTCAGTCTAATCAGGACCTAACCAGGACAAGGAAGCTACCCAACTTCTCAAGGCAGAAGAACTCAGGTGCAGGGAACTGTTTACACTGGGTGATGGGAAAAATGAGAAGCCAAGTAGGACACTGAGGCAAGTAAATGTTAGCAACAAGAAGTCATCACCTCCCTCAAGCCACAGGGAAATAGAAAAGAAGAATGAATGGGAGGAATCTGAGGTCACCCTTAAGAAACTGACACCACAAAGGAGGAACAGCAACTACTGCAGACTCCACCAAAAATGCCAAAGAGAGGGCAAATACCCTGTTTCTCCTTTCTTCTTCCTCTCATCTACCCCCAGTTTCACATTATCTGAGCTACAGTCGAATCCATCAACACAGAAAATTATGAAAGGCTGCCTGCAGGGGTGGATGTCTTTGATAAAGAGCAATAGAGAGACAAGGGCCAATGGATTTCTCAAGACCGAGTCCATCTTACAAACTTTTTGTTTATTCCTTGGTTAGCTCAAAGTTGCCAGATATCTGGGCCTGGTTATGTACTGGGTGTGGGAGTGGAAAGAGAAAGATGAGTCAGACACAGTCCCCATTACAAGGAGCACATTCAAAGCCAGACACACCATGATCTCCAGAATATTTTCCTTGATATTTCCCCATTCAACGTCTCTCAGTTTTTAACACTCCCACTACAAAAATCAATAGAATTCTTGTACATAAATAAGAAACTCACTAAGACAGAAAGTAACAAAACCACATCTTTCACAATGGCATCCGAGAGAGAGAGAGAGAGAGAGAGAGAGAGAGAAATACTTAGGAATCAGTCTAACAAAGGCAGTAAAAGATCTTTACATTGAAAACTATAGTACTCTGAAAAAGGAGATTGAAGAGGATATCAAAAAACAGAAAGATATCCCTTGCTTTTGGGTAGGAAGAAGCAATGTAGTGAAAATGATCAAACTCCCAATGTTGTTATACAGATTTAATGCAATCCCAATCAAAATACCATTAACATACCTCACAAAACTAGAGGAAACATTCTTAAAATTCATCTGGAACCTGAAGAGACCCAGAATAGCAAAGGTAGTCTTGGGCAACAAAGGCAAGGCAGGAGGCATCACAATCCCTGACTTGAAATTATACTACAGAGATATTGTGATTAAAAACATCATGATATTGTCAAAAAAAAGAGAGAGAGAGAAAAGAAAAAAGAAACAGACCTGAGGATCAGTGAAACAGATTAGAAAATATAGAAACAGCTCCAAACACACTTATCCGCCTTTATCTTTGACAAAGGAGCCAAGCATATTCACTGGAAGAAAGGAAGTCTCTTTAATAAATGATATTGAAAAAAGTGGCTTTTCACATGCCAAAGACTAAAACTAGATCCATAAGTCTCACCGAGCATTAAATTAAAGTCAAAATGGATCAAAGATCTAAATATTGAAACAGAAACACTAAATCTGCTGGAAGATAGACCTCTTGAAGGCATATGTATAGGTAAAGACTTAATTAACAAAACCATGATGGCAAAGAAATTCTACAAAAAGTCAGCAATTGGGATTTGAGTTTATTAAAAAGCTTTTGCACAGCAAAAGAAATCATCAGCAGAGTGAAAAGACAATCCAGGTTGGGAAAAAAAAAATTTGCCAGTTATTCCTCAGACAAAGAAATGATATCTAGAATATATCAACGTTAAGTATGTTAATATGACATTTTGTATGATATTTATATGGCAAAATATTTGCCCTAAAACTTCAAGATCACTTTCCTAACAAAAAAACACTCTACAGAACAACTAACTATCCTAGATTCCTGCGGTCTGGTAACCTCTTTAATTTATCTTCTTCCTAAGCCACTTTTCCAAAACATAATTTGTATCATTCAATCCCTCCTTAAAATGCTTTGGCTTTTTAAAAATACTGAAACTTTCCAGCATGGTCCTGAACAGACAGTCCTTAACTATCTTCCAACCTTCACTGCTTTCCTGCTACTGCACTAGGGCATACTACCACTTCCTAGTCTGTGAACTTTGTGCTCCTTCATTGTTCTTTCAATAACGCTGCTATGTAACTTGAATCAGGAAGTCTTCCCTTACTTTCTGCCTAAGTTCAACCTCTCATTACAGGTTTTCATAATTTCATGGATTCTCCTTTGTAGCAGTTGCTTCAGATACAATCTTGAATTTGCCTGCACTGTCTACATCCTGGATTGTAAGCTCCCTTAAGCCAGGAAACATTCCTGTTTCTCTTACTATTGTGTCGTCAGCACTAAGCAGGTAGGCATTTAGTAAATATCCTTGGGATGAATACATATGTAGCCAGATGCATGGATGTCTGGGTGGATAAATGGGTAGTAGAGTAAATAGATAGAGAGGTGGGTATGTGGATAGATGAGTCAGTAAGTGGACAAGTGGATACATGTAGATGGGATTGCAGGAATAGGTGGGCTAGCTGGCTGGCTGACTGGATGGATAAGTAGATAGGTGGTTAGATAAAATAGTAGATTTATAAGAATCCAGATGGAGGGTGAATGGATAAATACATTTATGGATGTAAGGCAAGGTGGGTAGGTGGATGGACAGGCAGATTGGAGAGTAGGTATATGGACATGTGAGTGAGCAGAAGAAGAAAGTCGTGTATAGATATGTAGCAGCTCCTAGATGTGTGTACAAGGACATGTAATTCTCTAATGAGCTCTGGGATAAGGTGTTTTATTAACTTCTCTACTGGGGATGGTGCCTAGGAATTGTATATGGTATATCCTGTGTTAGTAACACTTCTGCTGCTGTGATAAAACATCTGAGGACAACAGTTTAAAGAAGAAAAGAATTTCTTTGTCTCAATTTCTGAGATCTCTGTACATTGTCATTTGACCTGGCTAGGCAGAACATCATGGTTAAAAGCACACAGTATAGCAGATCTGTTCTCCTCATGGTAGCCAGAAAACAGAGAAAAGAAGGGAGTCAAGCACAGAAATATATCCTTTTAAGTGACACCTCTAACAATCCACTTCCTCCAATTAGGTTCCACTTTTCTAAAATTTCCACCATCTCCCAATAGCACCACCAGGTGAAGACCAAGCCTTCAATACATGAGCCTTTGGGAGACATTTCAGATCCAATCTGCAACATTTCCTCCTGTCTTTGCCCCACCCATTCCTTCCCCCATCACCGGAAGGAGATCCTTGTTCCCTTGGTGAAGAGAAGGTTCGTAAGAGCTTTGCTTGAGCTCTTGAGGGGAATCCATAGTCACTTCGCCCAGTCATAAGCCATTTTGATCAGACATGGGCTCTAACCTTTGGGAGTTCCTTTTTATTCTTGCCTTTTAGTTTTCACAAGTACAAAGAAGTTAAATAGATTTCTTTTCCTCCATATATCCAAGAAACAAATTTGGAGAATGGGTTGCTAGTTTTATATGCCAACTTGATTAGTTCATAGTACAGAGTTATTCAATCAAATACTAATCCAGAAACTACTATGATGACTATTCTATAAATATGATTAATGTTTACAATCAATTGAGTTTAAGTGAAGGAGATTGCCCTCAATATGCTTTGGGGTGTGGTGGTATGGGGTAAGGGACCTGGTTCAGTCAAATAAAAAGCCTTAAGAGCAAAACTGAGGCTTTGAGAAGGAAAAAGTTATCCTGGTGTCTCTTCCCTTCTCTGCGTGCTGCTTGGCTGACATGGAGTGAGCAGCTTCCCTCTACTGTGCTCTTCTGTAATGTTGCTTCTGCCTCAGATCTAGGAAACTATGGACTAAAACCTTGGAAACCACAAGTGAAAATAAAGGGAAAAAAGGAAAGAAAAAGAAAAGAATTTCTACATGTAGACAGAAACTTCAGCTCATTCCATCCTGCCCTTCCTGGTGATCTCTCCAGCCAGCTCCCCCACTCCAACTTTATAAAACAATAATAACATTTCAACACTATTCTGATCCATAGGACCACTGTCAGATGCGTAGTTTATTACTGACTGAAGCATCACTGTGTGGCACATGAATGTATGTATACACATACACGTATGTGTATCAGTGTGTCTGATCCAAAGAAGGAGGACATGAGGCAGCAGAGTCCTAGACCAGAGGGAGGAGCAGATCTGGCAGTATGGTGCATCCTCAGGTAAAGAGCACTCAGGGCTCCCAGACAGAACCAGTGACATCACTATAAGTTGGGAAGATGCTCTTAAGGTAGGTAACTAGCCCCAAACCAAGAACCCCCATGTATGGCCTGAATCATTGCTCAGACCCCAGGAATTGCTTGCAAAATCTTCACAACTACTTGTTTCACAATGCACAAGAAGCCCAAGGATCTTTGCACAATGGTAGAGCTTAGTCCTCCCTTGAAGACATTGTAAGCTTCTTCCTTCTCACATGGAGACTGAATTTTGAACTGGCCTGCACTTGTGTGTCATCAGTCTTCATGTCAGTCAGCTCTCTTCTCAGGCCTTTACCTCCTGGGGCAGAAAGATCCTTCTTCTCTCCTCTCCACAGCAGGGCAAGCCCAGAGCTGAGCACTAAGAACAGTCTGGGCTACAGGCTTCAGAGTGAGCTCAACCTTGGCTTTTCAGAAGATGCCCTGGAGCTGCTGCCTCTGGGCTGCTCACAGTGCAGTGGTAGAGGCAGACGACAAACACAGGAGGGCATCGCAATGTGGTCAAGGAGATGCCAGAGGGAAGGAGAGGAGACCAGGGACCTCAGAAAAAAGGAAAGTGACAAGTGTAGTGTCCAAGTGAGTTCGTCTTACAGAGCAAGATATCTTCCACAAAATGACGTAAAAAACAAATGTCTATGGCATGTGCTCACTGTAGACAAAAACTGGAAAAAAACCAAATGTCCCTTATTAGGTTAATGAATAAGCAAATAATAAACAAATTATGGCTTATTTATACAATGGAACATAATTCAGCAGTTAAATAGTACAAACACAGCATGTATGCTGTCCATGTATTGCTTCAAAAGCATTTTGCTGAAAGAACTGGATACTAAGCATATATGTTATGAGTTCAAGGATAAGCAAATTCTATGGTGATGGATCTCAGAGCAGTAGTTACTTTTGCGTGATGTGAAACATTGACTGGGAAGGGTACAATGCAACTTCCTAGAGGAATGGAAATGTTTCTTATATCAATTTGATCAGTACTCACACTATATACATGTATTAGAAATTCATTGACTTGTACACTTAATATTTGTGCATTTTACTACATATAAATTATGCCTCAATTTAAAAATACATAAAAACAAATTAAATAACTTTAAAGAGAAGCAACTGAGGTATGTATGTGTACAAATAAATCTTTGCAATTATGCTAAAATCAAAGTTTCATCTGAAACATTGCTGTAAAGCACTCTTGCTCAGAAGAATTTTCTTCTATGATGTAAATATTCCATATGTTCAATGTTGAATATGGTAAACACTGTCCACATTTGGCTATTGAGTACTTTATTATTTAACTAGTCTAAAGTTAGGTATAAATAGCTATCTGTTGCTAACGGGTATCATTTCAGACATTAGAGCGTAGATTTTCAGATACTCAAGGGTCAAGCCAAGATGTCTAAATTTTCCACATTGACCCAAAATTGAGGACCTTCAACAGGGCCACTTATGCAGTGGGATAACTTCAGGGTCATAGTGAATGCTTTGAAGAAAAAGGTGTTTTAAAAGTTCTTTCCTTAACTACCTCTTCTTCTGGAGTCATGTTTCCATTTACCTGACTTTGTCTCTTGATTAGTTAAGTCTTCTGAAATGTGCAAAGATGCCTTGGTCATTCATGCACTTTTGTGAATGCAATGGTTGATTCTCTGACCAGGAGATCTGTATCCAAGGCTGCATATGGCCACCTGGCAGACCTCATGCCACAAGAAAGATCAGAAAGTCAGGGTCACATCAAATCTCCCCAAATGCCACCCAAAGCACACTCACCATCCTAATTCTTCTAACACTTCATACAATATCTTTTTTGTATTAGATGATGTTTGCAGTACATAACAACTATATCTACTATAGGGATGTTTGTACATGTACATAACACATCTTGATCATTATGTATATCTAAATTGTACCAATAAACTCAATAAAGAAATTTTTAAAAGGCAAAGGAGCTTCCAGTTCCACTCAAGATGAATTGTTAAAATGACACCTAATGACCTGGGGATTTAGCTCAGTGAAAACTTGTTTAGAATACATGAGGCCATGGGTTCTATGTTCCAGGACAAAAAATAAATAAATACCATCTTAAGAAATAAGCAGTGAGGGACCCTTAACTCACCTCTAGTTAGAGCCCTGAGCAAACTTCCCAAAGGGATTAGGTTGAGAAGAATGTCTGGAACTCCCAGAAAGTTAGGTGTTGTAACTCTGACCGGAAGAGTGAGGGCCCAAAGGAGTGGGAAGCATGCCGTGCCTCTGGGTGGAGTGGAGGGGGGTGTGGCCACGTTAGCTGCTGAAGGACGGAGTAGACTGGCCACAGGTCAGGGGCTGGCATCTGTGCCTGTTGAGTGGATGTGTCTTTCAGAAGGCAGGACACTGACTGAAGGACACAACATGGTACAGTAGGTATCTGTGTTTGAAGGTAAGAAGCCTGTCTTTTGGACCAGGAAATAAAAGGTGACTGTGTAGGTGGAATGTGATTCTTTCCCAGTAAAGGCATGATTGTATTAATCAAAAGACAGCTAAATAGGGAATTAATGAAAAAGACATGGAGAGTTTTAGCATTATCCAATTGGAGAAAGGGCCTCTGCGGTCCTTTAATATACATACTCAGGGCGCTGCCCATGCTGGGTGTTTGGCTAGGTCTTGTACCCTTAACCTATGCTAACTGCCACTTTCCTTTGGATACTTGTATTGGAGAATTTTCTAGGAAAACTTCCTTAGTTATTTTTCTCATTGCTGAGGCAAAATACTCAACATCCAAAGATAAAGTAAGAAAGCTTTACTTCAGCTCACAGTTTGTAGAGGTTGCAGTCCACAGTGTGCTATTTTGAAAGCAGGGCAGCATGGTAGAAGGGCATCATAGAGGAGAAACATTCCACGGCATGGCAAGGCAGGAAGGCATCAAACAGTCAAAGCTGTGAGAAGCAGCAGAAAGCCTGATTTCCCTCTTCTCCATGTAAATCTGGGTGCCACTCATACCCAAGGTGGGGCTTCCATTATCCACACCATTAACCCCAGTGTCACACCCTTAACCCTGTTTCACATACCCTAGTCCAGCCACTTTCAAAAGTACTCACCTTTGACTACATGATGCTTTGGGGGAATATCTAGTTATAAGTCATAACACCCTGCTGAGGTCTGGGCTTCCATTGCATTCATCAGTTTGTGTAAGGCTTTTGTACTTTTGATCACTTGAGTACTCCCAAACTAGGGAGATGACTATAAGTCTTTTACCTTAAGTAAACACAGCATTATTTTGATAGACCAATCTGAATTGAAGCTCAATGCTCTGTTATAAATGAAAGTACATTTTGAGGTTTTAGTAAGAGAATCATAAAAGATTGGTAAATTACTTGAGCAAAAGCCATCTTTGTCCTGAATGATGGGCTATTCTTGTTAACAGCATAACTCTGCAACCTCATATATCAAGACTTCCATTCAAAAACTAGTAACAGAAAAGGAGAATAATCCACTTCTCTCTCACATATAAGAAGACCTGAGGTAGGAAGCAGAATATATCTCATAGTGAATAAGACCCAGGGGCTTCAGTGTTTCTGCTCTACCATCCTTAGAACACGGATTTCATCAAAATCATTTCCTGGTCCAAGATGATGAATTAGATGACTCTGGCCATTTTGTCTGATTTTCAGACAGAAATTTGGAAGAGGGAAAGGTAAGAAGGGAAAAGTCACCTGCCATTGTCTAACCCTTTGCTAAAATACTTTCTCAGGAATTCTACTGTACCTGTTCTGCTCCCGATCCCTGGATTATTATCTAATTGAAAGAGTGGCTAAAATACTCACTTTTTCATTTAGTTAGGCCCACTACCATGTGGAGCACATGGAATTCTATGAAAAACAAAAGAGAGTGACTACAGCAAAGCCAGGCAGCATTCTTGGCTCCACAACATACAAGAAAGTTCTGTGACCCTCTCTGGGGCCATATGAAGTCTTAGGAGAGAAGTCCCGAAAATGCATCACTGCTGTGGCACCAACTGAGATTTCTTGCAAGAATCATCAACCTCCATGAGCAGATGAGACTCACCCCGTTTCTTAGAGGCACATAGGCTGCTAGAAAGAGATCACTGTGTGCAGGTGGTAGAAAGATGAAAATTTCTTGTTTGGGTCTTCTCTCACTGGGTGGTAGGAGTTGGTAGC
>PVJX010035019.1:0-18441 GCA_004027295.1 Dolichotis patagonum | reverse complement strand
CTGCAGACTTGTCTTTGAAGAAAAGTGGAGATGGAAATGGAATCTGGAGATGGGGAAGATAATAGAGGGAAAGAAAATAGAAAGGATCGTGGCCCTGAAGCAAGGCCAGAAGGTTGCTTGTAGCTGCTGGTTTCAAACAGGAGCCTAAAGAGAATTCTTTCTGTGGTCTGTTGGCCATTTCAGAACTTTGGAAATGGAATGGTCAATTCATCAGAAAGAAATAGCAGGTGAGTATAGCGGACTTTGGGGGGCTTGAAGGGAAGAGACCCTGGTGCCTTGGGACTTGCACCGTGTGGTTGGCTCGGGGTACCAGGAGAACAAGGAACTCCTCCCCTCTCTGGGGGATGGCTGAGAGTGTGGCAGACTTTCGGTGGCCCAAAGGAGAGAGACCCTGGTGCATTGGGACCTGCACTGTGCAGTTGGCTCGAGGTGCCAGGAGAACAAGGAACTCCTCCCCTCTCTGGGGGGCAGCTGTGATGCTGCCCGTGTGTGGGCTGAGAATCAAACATCTCATGTCGTCCTGTCCCCTGCCCTGTGTCCCTACCCCCTGCTTAGCAAGTGGGAGCCAGTGAACTACACATCTTGTGAAAAGATTGGCTATGCTATTTAGTATGAGCTCCCCATATGCAAAGATAAGGACAACCATTTGGAAGAAAACAAGAGACAATATGACAGATAGTGAAGATCTCTGGTTGTCTAGCTTTGAAATTTGTGCTTTCTTATGTCCCGTTCTGCTCTGTTTTTTGTGTTTAATTTTACCCCCTTTTAAAATAAAATAAAAAAAAGAAAATAGAAAGGATCAAGATGTGATTCATATATGCACCCATACCCCATAATGAATATATTCATTAAGTATAGCAAAATATAGACTAATAAATTTTTTGAAAAACAATATCTGTATAAAAAAGAGTAAACAGGCCACAATTCTTGTCATGAGAGCTCTACCTTAATTACCTAGTGAACTCTCTAAAAACTCATATTCTAAATCTATGACAATAAAGGGTTAGGATTTCAATACATGAATGCATGGGGGCTGAAGCTGGGCACATTCAGACCACAGCAATGAGGTATCCATGGTCTGTTGTTATACTACATAAGGTATTTAGCCATCAATCGTGATTTTTTCCTGTAATATATCAAATAAGTACATTTTCAGGCATATAAAAATATTCTTGATCATGTGTTTGGATAAAGTGATAGCCTTTCTTTCGTAGTAATGGGAATTGAACCTAGGATCTTTGCACTAAGCTATATCCACAGTCCTTTCTTGATTTGAATGTTTAAACATTTTGAGACAAAGTTTCACAGTGTCACTAAGTTATCAAGGATTTTGTGATCATCCTGCCTAAACCTCTAGAATACTGGGCCTGGACTTACAGGCATTCACTACTGCACTTAGCTAAATCATAGCCTTATTGACACACATGGTGTTCAAGAAAAAGACATTTCATTTTCCAGAATTATTTGCACTAATGTGAAGACATCTGAGGCACTTACTCAAAAATTTTTTGTGATAACATTAAAAATGTGTTTTTTTCAAAAGCAGAAGAAATGAGACCTTTTTCTCAATCACATACAAAAACAAATTCAAAATGGATTAGAGATTTAAACATAAAACCCAAACCTGCAAGAGAAAGTGGAGAAGAATTGCTTTACAACATCAATTTGAACAAAGACTTCTTGGAAATGACCCCTACACCCAGGAAACAAAAGCAAAAAGAGGACTTCCAGGAAGATGGTGGAGTGGTGAGCAGCAGAGAAAACGCCTCTCTGAGATTTGGTATCCAGGAACTGGAATATAGCAATGTGAGGAAGAGAAGAATGGAGGTGGATCCCCAGGACCCAGGAAGTATCCAAAGTAAGAATTGAAGCCATGGGGAGAGGAAAGAGAGATACTTCAATGAAGAAGAAGGAGGTGCTTTTTCCCTGAGCTGGGACCTACTAGTAGCGTTGATGAGCAAATTCAGTAATGTAGCTGGATACAAAGTCAACACTCAAAGATCAATAGCCCTCCTGTACATGAATGAAAAATTCACTGGGAGAGAAATTAGGGAAACAACACCTTTCACAATAGCATCCAAAAAATGAAATACCTAGGAATGAATCTAACGAAGGATGTAAAAGACCTCTACATTGAAAACTACAGTGCTCTGAAAAAGGAGATTGAGGAGAATATCAGAAAATGAAAAGATATCCCTTGCTTGTGATTAGGAAGAACAAATAGAGTGAAAATGACCATATTTCCAGAACTCTTATACTGATTCAATGCAATCCCAATCAAAATTCCAACAGCATGTCTCACAGAATTAGAGAAAGCAACCCTAAAATTCATCTGGCACCAGAAGGGACCTAGAATAGTGTTATGGTTTGTGTTCAGATGCCCCTCCCCACCAAGTGTCATGCATTCATGGACACAGCTGAGTCTGGCGTTTGTGATTGGTTCGTTGTCTGGTCAGGGATTGATGGTGTGAGTGTTGTACCCACCCAGGGGCAGAGCTGACATACAGTGTAAGGGCGGGAAGAAGGCGTGTCTTTCCTTTTTGCTCTGTTTGCTCTTGGTGTTTGTGGTGGCCATGAACGGCGGCCCTGCCATGCCACACTGCCTTGGAGCCAGATGAGTATGGGTTAAAACCCCCCAAATTGTAAGAAATAAACCTTCCCTTCTCTAATTTTGGGCATCAGGTATCTATCTCAGCAACAAGAAAAAGTAATCAAGACAAATAGCAAAGGCAATCCTAGGCAACAAAGGCAAGACAGAGAGCATCACAATCCTTAACTTGAAATTATACTATAACGCTATTGTGATTAAAAGAAGTGTGGTAATGGCAAAAAAAAAACCAGACCCGATATCAATGGAACAGGTTAGAAGATGCAGAAACAACTCCAGACACACTAAGCCACCTTATATTTGGCAAAGGTGCCAAACACATTCACTGGAAGAAAGACAGTTTTTAATAAATGGTGCTGGAAAAACTGGCTTTGCACATTCTGAATATTAACATTGGAACCATGACTTTCACCATGCACTAAACTAAATTTGGAATGGATCAAAGATCTAAATATTAAAACAGGTCATTCATGAACTGTGGGGGAAGAGAACAAGAAGTCACCAAGAAGCAAGCCCTCCTTGTGAATCCACACAGTGCATGGGCTGCTGTGGGGGCAGCCAGATGCCAGCCTTTTCCTGTGAGTCAGTGCCATTCACAGACTGTATGGGAAGACAACAAGAAGTCACCAAGAAGCAAGCCCTTCCTGTGAATAGTGCCATGTGCATCCTGCTTGGGGGAGAGCCAGATGCCAGCCCCTTCTGGCATGTGGGCTGGGAAGCAAGAAGAGCCAACCACCCCTCCCCCCACCCCCACCATAAGCAACCA
This sequence comes from Dolichotis patagonum, assembly GCA_004027295.1. Lineage (NCBI taxonomy): Eukaryota > Metazoa > Chordata > Mammalia > Rodentia > Caviidae > Dolichotis > Dolichotis patagonum. The sequence continues at coordinate 15,067 of PVJX010035019.1, read as the reverse complement.
ACTGATCCAGATAAACACAGGCTGCATTGAAAGCTATTGAGGTAAAATACAATTTAATGCATGTAGTGTTTAGTGTTTCACTGAATTTGCAGGTCTAAAACCGGTAGTCTGATCATCTTTTCAGAGGATAACAATATGTAATGTAGCATCTATGGGGGATCTCCTTCTGAAGGAGCCATTGTTAATTCTCTATCATCTTGTTTTGAAGTCCTGTATCATTTTCATTGTTTTGTTGGGTTGAGTTTTATTCTGTTTTGTTTTGCTTGATTTTATTATATCCGATGGCATGGGCAGTCGTTTCAAAGGTAACAAGATATATTATGGTAGCCATTCAGGATTTACTCTTATCTTGTTTTGAAGTCCTTTATTGCATTCATTGTTTTGTTTTTATTGGTTCATATAAAGAACTAAAAAAATTCAGTCCTCCCAGATTTAAAGACCCAGTCCAAAAATGGGCATCTGAGATAAACATGAATTTCTCAGATGAAGAAATACAAATAGCAAATACGTATATGAAAAAATGCTCAGTCACTGATCATCTGAGAGATGAAAATTAAAATAACACTGAGATTTTACCTAACCTCAGAAAGAATGACTATTATCAAGAAATTAACCAGTAACAAATGCTGGAGAGGCTGTGGGGAAAAAGGAACCTTTCTCCACTGTTGGTGGGAGTATAGACTGGTGCAACCACTGTGAAAATCAGTATGGAGATTCCTCTAAAAACTAGGGTTGGAAGTCCCATTTGACCCAGCTATTCCCTTGTTTGGTATCTTCCCAGAAGAATTAAAAACATCATACCACAACAATATATGTGCACCCATGTTTAGAGCAACACAAATCATAATAGCTACATCTTGGAAATAACTTAAGTGTCCATCAAATGAGAAATGGATAAAATGATGTGGTATTTTTATATAGTGGAGTACTTCAACCATAAAGAAGGATAGACTTGAGACATTTGTAGGTAAATGGATGCAACTTGAGACCATACTTATAAGTGAAATAAACCATACACTCGTGTAAACATCATATTGTCTCACTAATGTGAGAAGTTAAAGAAACAATATATATGTGTGTGTGTCTGTGTGTGTATATATATATATATATGGATATATATCCCTATATATATACAATACACAATGTATATACCATTGTTTCTCCTTAATTATTGTGTTTTGAAATTTTATTTTTTCTCTTTAAAATAAAATAGATTTGAAAATAAAAGAACTGTTAGTTATAGTGTCCCTACAATCCAGTCATCTTCCAAAGGTCTGCCTCAGAGTTCATGAGTTTTAAGGGTCATTTTTGATCTAAACCATAATGGTACCTCTAATAAACAATGCATTGTATATTTATAAATACATTTCTTTATCAAATATCATTATTCTTTTAGGATAATTTTTGTATGTTAAATAAGAAAAGCTAACACATAGCTGATACTCAAGACAGCAATATTTCTGAAAAACCAATATTTCCATCAACCTGTTCTAAACAATGGAAAGAGGCCAGGTATGGTACACAGATTTAGTGTCAGCTACTCAGGCTGAGCCAGGAGGAACACTGAAGCCATGCCTTGGATGGATGGATAGATAGCAGACAGATAAGCAGATGGGTGGTTGGAAGCTCATCCTTTAAGATGGACACCACACATTTTGTGAACTACAGAAGTCATAATGGAGGTTATCAGGCTATCAGGAGACCCAAGCAGTAACTGAAGTATCTATCCAGCAAGTACCATGTGGTACTCTAGGAAGTTTCTAAAAGTAGAACATAGTTTATTTAATTTTCTCCACTGTTTACATCTTTCATGCAGTTACCCACAAGTAGGAGAAGGGTGAACACAACAATTATGGGTGGATCCCCAACCAGCCTACAAAATATAGTTATTCCTCTGTATATGCAGAGTCTGTATCTGTGGATTACACCAAACATTAATTGAAAATATATCCTTAAAAATTGTTGTAAGTCCAGTGCTCAGGAGGTTGAGCAAACAGACTGAGAGTTTGAGGGCAGCCTGGATTACATAGTGTGATCCTTTCTCAAAACAGAACAAAGCAAACTGTTTGTTTTGAAAACATAGATTTTTAATGTTATTATTAAATAGCATAGGATAACTATTTACATAATAATAACACTGAATTAGATTTCATAAGTAGCACTGAGATAATTTAAAGAATACAGAATATACATAATGGAGGAGGTGTGAGACAGGATCTCACTATGTAATTTAGACTGGTCTTAAACTCACTATGTACCCTCATGCCTCAGCCTCCCAAGTATAATCCCCTCCTCGGATTAAAGGTGTGTGTGAACACACCTGATTCACATAGGCTATATGAAAATCCTGTTCCATATTATTATAAAGTGCGTGGGCACCTGAAGATTTCTGTATCCATGGGGTGGGGGCTTCAGGTAACAATCTGTTTACAAATACTGAGGGATGAACAACTGCACCCCTGTGATGTGGTTGTGAGGCCTCTGCTGTTGAAGCCTGTCTGAGATCATTCAACTCAGAAAGACTTCAGAGCTCAGAGAACACCGTGAAATGGTGACATGTTATCAGTGGCTTCTTAGAGGCTCTTCTGAGAAAAAACAGTTCCCAGGTATCATGTACTGCCTTATACTTTTGATTGGCTTAGCAATTGGTGCAACCACTTGGAGGTCAGTTTTGGTAATGGGTACCAATTTCTAAACATAGACATCATTTGACACAACCATTCTACTTCCAGAAATCTGTTCTACAGAAATTCACATCACTACCTTAGGATATAGGAGAATGTCCACAGCAGATAAACAAAACATAATTTATTTATACTACGGGGTATATATTATCATAAATTTTTATGGTTCACATATTTATGGGGAGGATATTTTGCTTTTTGTCATGGTTTAGATCTAATATGTCCCCCTTAATTCAAATGTGTTTGGAAGGTGATTGTATGATGGGGTGCTATGCTCATCAGTGGATTCACCTAATGATGAATTTGGCAGCCGCGTGTGTTCTTAGGAGGTGGATCTGAAGGGAAGAGGCAGGATACAAGCAGCATGACCTGACAGGTTGCATCTCCCTGCCGGGTTCCTCCATGTTTTCTCCACTTCCTGGCTGCCATGGCTAAAACAGTTTTCCCTCACCCTGCCCATCTGCATCCTGTTTCTGCCTTGGAGCTAGTGACCATGAGCCAAAACTGTGAGCCAAAATAAATCTCTCGTTCTTTAACTTGTAGCTGTCATGTATTTTGTCCCAGCAACAGAAAAGTGACAAAGACATATTTATAGTTAAAAAAGTAAACTCATGGTTCCTTTTCTCTTATGTAAACAGAGACAGTCACAAAAAGATCTTTAAAAATGTACAGTTGAAACTATTTGATTGGTCAAGCTTAATACTGCAAGGTGGTAACATGACTTATTCTAATATTTTTCTTACTTTTCAAATTTTTTTTTTGTACCTGGGATCAAACTCACAACCTTGCACTTGCCAGGCAGGCACTTGTGCCACTGAGCTAAACCCCCAGCTTACGTTTCAAATTCTTATTTAGGTGATCTCTGTAGACTCCTTCTTTCCCTCCACAGTAATTTGGGGAGTGTTCATATTATTCATGTAACTTTAGTTACTAAGTGGTTTGCTCAGCTTGAGAACTAGTCATGTAGTCAATTATGACCCCATAGCGGGCTGGGAGCCTGCAGTGGATAGGAGTCCATTTGGCCTGGTCAACTTTTCCTCACTGGGACAAGATCCATGACACTGGCAAATTCGAGGGGAAAAGGTTTGTTTTGGTTTATGGTTTTAGAGTTTCAGTCCGTGGTCAGCTGGCTCCAAGTCAGAAACCTCATGGTAGGAAAGTTGCTCCTCTGTTGATGGCTACAGGCAGACAATAGGGACGAACCAGGGGGAAAGGAAGGAGGGTAAGGAACAATAATATATTCTTGCAGTCACAGCCCCAACTTCCTTTAACAAGGCCCTACCCTCTAACAGCACATTCAACTATAACCTTATTATTGGTTTAACCTGTTGAAGAGATTGACACCCTCATGATCCACTTGCCTTCCCAAAGCCCCACATCTGAACACGTGAGACTTCTGGGGTAACATTTTAGATTCAAACCATGATATTCCTCTTTCTTTCTGACTGCTGCTGCTGCTTTAATGCTGAGGCAAGAAGAAAAAATGAAGGCAATGGTACAGATACAGCCTCCCCCAAGTGTTCCCCTTTCAGTGCTCCCAGCTTTGGTTGTGGCTCCTAACATCCTCTGCTCCATTCCGTTTATACCAGGATGTGGTCATGCTCCGTTCACCTCAGACAGCATGCAGGGAAAGATGCCAGTGGGTCAGTTAGGTTAGCTTTCCAAATGAACCTGCGACCCATGGAACCCAATGTTTGTGTTGAGTGGGGGGTGGGCAGTCTCCAAAGGCATGGGAATTGTATCTGACCACAAACAGTTCACTACTGAATCCAGTGACTTCTAGCCAACCCCCTTCTTATCCTCTACCCACTCCTAAATGAAACAAGCTCCACTCTATCCACTTAACACGCATATTTATACCTTATATTCAATGTAACAGTTCCATAAAGTGAAAAGTTATGAAGAATCAAAGCATAATAATGCAAATTCAAAACAGATAACCAACATAAAAATTCCCATGAAGCTGGCTTCTTGTGCCTACATGGCAGCATGTAGTTCAATAGATGCTGTTTCAGAGGGAGACGAACACTTGCATTTTCTCTCAAAGGATCACATCAGGGTCACATCAGGCACCGAGTCACTGCAGCTTGTAAGGGTAGGTTCACATGAGCCAAAATGTATTCCGCAAAATAGTTTTTCACATTGAAACTATTACAAATGATACACTTGCCTGAATTAAGCTTTTTTGGTTTAGTACCAGTTTCTAACATTTAAAAATTGATGGATATTGAAAGTGTTCAAAGTGTAATTATTAAAAAGTTAAAAAGTATTTGCAAACATAATTGAAAAGAAATGACTGCCAGCTAAACACTGCTGGTGGTCTCCCAGCCTTATTCAAGGATGGGAGTCTTTGCTCTCAGTCCTGCAGCCTAGGGCAAGGCATTCTCCACAGCTTTCTTCACAGGATCTCTCCCTCACTGGTGGCTCTATCCTGGCTCTAGGCTGTGTTCTTGTGACTATTCTCTTTCCAAGGCCATGACATTAGAATTCAGTGCCACCAGGGTCACACTAATGAGACGTGGGGGAGGGGGTTCCTCCTCCAGCTGGGGAGCCCTGTATTGGCTGCCACAGTTTGCATCAAGCAGAGGAACTCTCCCCTTAGGTTTTACAGATCAAGGTCCAAAACCCTGCCACGGATGGGGCTCTGTGTACCATCATGAATGCTGCCTTCTAGATTACTTTCCACCTCTCTTTGGAAGAGAGCTTGGAGAGGAGCGGATTAGAGAGGTTTTGGGTAGAGGTCTAGAACGGGGGAATGAACAACCAGAAGTGAGCTGGGCAACAGAGGAGTGTTGGCTGGAGTCATTTGGGGGCCTGAGGCTGGCTCAGAAGGGTTAACCCCATGCGAACTGGGGCCCTGCTGTCATGTCTCTTACTGACCTGTTTGTAACACCAAGTACTGGGTCATCTGATCATGATTTTAACTGTCACCCTCTTCCAGGACAGACTGCTTTCAACAGTTCATGCAGAACGACATCAAACAAGGTTGATATGGGTCTGTTGTGAAACTGGCTCCCTCTGGAGGCAGCCAGTGAAGACAGCGTTAAAGACTGAAAAGACAGTCTGGGCTTCCAGTTTCTGCTGTCATCTGAAAGGCTTAGTGCAGTGATGGTGAACCTTTGGAGACTGAGTGTCTGAACTGCAATCCAAAACCCACTTATCTGTTGCAAAATGTTAACACTGCAATTAAACCTGAATGCTGAGGTTTTAGTTTAGGAAAAACAACTCATACGTTAAAGAAAAACACAATAACAGAGCTTTTGATGATACAAACAGCTTTTTATTGAAAGGTAAAAGTTTGCATTTGGTGTGCTTTTGCACAATTAACGTGATCTTTGCTATTGTATGCACACTGATATGTAAATTTTGGCTGACTCAACTTGGCTTACAAGCTGACAGAGGGCTCTGCAAGCCCATTGTGCCATAGGTTTCCTGGTTTAGGGGATCATTCTCAGCTTTCCAGCACAGAAACAGCATTTTCAGGAGCTGGGATGTGTTTCCCTGGTAGAGTGCTTACCCGACATGCAACAGGTCTTGGGTTGGATTCTCAGCAGCACAAAACAAACAAACCAAAAAAAATGGAATAAAAATGGAATAACCAAACCAAAAAAATGGAATAAAAATGGAATAAAAACAATAAATCCTTTAAAAAATCCATCAGAGATTTGAAAGGTTATAGACTAAAGCAATGCCCTGAAAACTGGAGAGATGGAGACAGAGAATCACATCATACACATTTTATTTGGCTCAATTTAGCCATTCTACATGGTATACATAATTCAAAACATCATGTTGCATGCCAATTGTACCTGTTAACTAAAATATGAATGTATTAATGCTGGCACCTCAGTTGTAACAAGTGTACCACAATAATGCAAGATGTTAATAGTGGAAATAGAGCTGGGGGTAGAGAGGGTATATAGGAACACTAATTTCTCCTCAACTTTTTGTATATTTAAAACTGCTCTAGAAAATGAAGTGTATTCTTATTAACACTTCTATTCTATTCATAGACTCTGGGAAATGCAGAAAAAGGCTCCCATGACCCCACACTCATAATTACGCACAGATCATTCCAGAGGAAAGGAGTCCCAACAGAATGGTGAAACACAGCCGTGATCCTGATTGAAAACTAAAGAGGTGAGGAACAGCAGAGACCCATGTGGCAGCACAAAGACCTCTTCAGTTTGGCGGGGCAGACATGCAGAGCTACTGTGCCACGCAAGACCATCAGGCCCACGTGGACTCAGACTCGGGTCACTGTGATCCTACTCTCAGAGAACAGGAAGCTTCACTTGTTTGAGGTGCTTGGTATATACATCAATTTCCTTTTGTTCTCAAGGCACAGAGAGTGTCACACTCCACATGGGGACTGAGGCCCCACTGTGAACACAATAAGAAAAACAGGCTTTGGGTTTATGGCCTAGCGGGAAACAATGACATCAACCACTTTGGTGTGGTAGGTGTATGAGGACCAGAAAATGGGAAGCAGAGGTGTAGAATGACTCTTACTCAGCAGGAACAGGGTGGAGAAAAAAAGGAGTTTGAAAGGAAGAGAGGCCTAAAAAGTGGGATGGAGTTAGTTTAATACTATGTTTTCCCAAGAAGAGAAAATGCTGGGTAGCAAGAAATTCACAATCAGTGCTGCAGAAGTGACAGAATGTGCAGAATCTGAGCATCACAGAAACATTATAGCTGGGGAATAAGGAGCATCTGGAAGCATTTAGGGGGCCCTGTGGCCCACAAGTGAAGAAGTAGGAATTCCCTAAAGGACAAGAGACCATGAAAGACTGCTAATATTCACAGTCAGATGTTTTCTTTTGAGTATTCTTTCAGGATGCAAATGTTAGAAAGTGAACCAGTTAGATGTAGCAGGTGTAGAAAGAGGCAGGTTAGGAGATCATTTCTTGGATCTAGGAAAAAGTGGATGTTGGTTTGAATGGATGGAAGGAGTAACTAGTATGTCTAAGAGGCACTGGAAGTTAACCCAAACATAGTTTAGTCCCTGATTTCTCTCACTCAGCCTGCTGTCTGCCATTGCTGGTAATGGTAGATTGCTTCATTCTTACCATTGTTTGAGGCACAGACAGTCTTGCTATCATTCTTAACTCCTCTTTGTCACATCTCAGTCTTGACAATCTGCAAATTCTGTTGCCTTTATGTGTTAGTTAGGGTTCACTGGAGGAAGAGATTTAATATAAAAACATATGATATATAAAGAATGAACAAAGTAGGCTTAGCATGACTTCCTGTACAGTCAGGGGTGGAAGAATGCAAAAGGCTGTCTGCACACTGGAGAACCAGAAGATCCACTCAAAAGCTGAAGGTCTGGAGCTCACTGCAGTGTTCCATGTGAATCCTTATTGGGAAGCTAAAGAGTCTGCATTGGAAAATTGAAGAGTCTGTGCTGGAAGCTTGGAAATGGACATCCAAAGGTGATGGTGAAGATTGGAGCTGCTGAAAAGAAGAAAAGGGGAGACTTCTTCCTTCTTTCCATTTTTATTCCATCCAGGTGGAAGCCTAATTTTTGGTGACGTCCACATGCAGGGTGGGTGTTTCCTCCTCAGTAGGTAGAACTGTGCTAAACTAATCTGCTAGATATTTCTTATTCAACTTGACATCACAATTAACTATCACACTTTACCTACCAAATAAATCCAGAAGTACTCATCACCAGATCCAAGATCTTACCATTTGAACCTGGGTTGCAGCATTAACTTTCTATCTGGTCTCTCAGGCTGCCCAAGACTAAATCTATTTTTTATGAGTAGCTGTGTACATTTTACTTTTTAAAATTTTATTTTAAAGAGAATAAAACCAAATAAAACAGAATAAAGCTAATCAGAACAGAACAATGAAAGTGATACAGGACTTAAGAACAAGATAATAGGAAATCAACAATGGCTGCCATAATGTCTCTTGTTTTCTTCCAAATAGCTGTCTATATCATCAGACATAGTAAGATAAAAAAAACAATAAAGCCAATCAAAATGAAAGAATGAAAGCATATTTTAAAGAGAATAAAACTAAACAAAGTAAAACAATAAAAATCAAAACAAAACAGTGAAAGTGATACAGGATTTCAAAACAAGATAATAGGAAATCAACAACGGCTATCATAATGACTCTTGTTATCTTCAAAATTGCTGCCCATACCACAAGACATAATAAAATCAAAACAGAACTGAATAAAAACAATCAAAGCAGAATAATAAAATGGAACAAAACAAAACAGTGTAAACAATATTGGATTTCAAAAAGAAGAGACAAGGAAATCTCTCATATTTGCAATATTGCAACTGTTATCCTCTTAATAGATGCTCAGATTACTGGCCTTAGGCCTGCATAGTTAATCAAAAATACAAATGTTAAGTTGTTTTGGTACCTCAGTTGCTATTACTCAACCTGTCCTCTGAATCAGCCAGTTGTTTATGGAGTGTTGAGATGTGTTCTTGTTTCCCAGCCCACGTGCCAGCTGGCTCACAGGAAGGGTGAATTGACTTCTTGTTACTCCTCCCAGGCCCAGCATGGTTTCTACTGACAAGACTAAATCTATTTTGACAAACTATCCTTATAGGACAGGTATCCCTTACTGCTTGAGCCTGCTCCCCCCCCTCCACCCCCAATTAAACCCATGCAGGCTAAAGCAAGATGGTCCTCACTTTATTTCAACTCTACTGAGGGTATAGTCTGATCAATACAGGCCAGATTTACATTGAGAGTTTGGTTGTTTTGTTTGGGGATCAGTAAAGGGCAATGCATATTATTTGGCTTGTATAGTCAGTTCTATATATCCACAGGTTCTATATTTGCAGATTCACACAATTGTGGATTAAAAAATATTGGGGAGAAAGCTGCACTTGCACTGGATGTGTGGACTTTTTTCCTTCTCGTTAGATCATAATTAATAAGGTATAACAATTATATAGATATATATATATAGCATTTACTTTGTGGGCTGGGGATTTAGCTCAGTGGCATAAGCGCCTGCCTGGCAAGCATGAGGTCTTGAGTTCGATCCCCAGTACCAAAACAAACAAACAAACAAACAACCTCAAAAAAACCCATTTACTTTGTGTTAGGTATTATAAATAATCTAAAGATAATCTAAAATACTGTACATGGAAGACTGTATGTTATGTGTAAATACTCTACCATTTTATATAAAGAGCTCGAGCATCTTCAGATTTGGGTATCTGTGGATGTCTTGGAACCAATCCATTAGATGTATGGAAAGACAACTTGTACTCAAGTCTTACCCTGGCCATTATTTCTCTGTCTTTCTATCACATAGGAGATGTTAAGGTGATTTTAAAGTCATGTGGAACCTTGGATTGAATTCCACCACATTCATCTCCTATTGGACCCACTTTCACTAGGAATTCTACTTCTCTTCTCTGAAGGGATCCCCATTACTCATGTGTTATAGATGCTGCCTCAGCATCTCCTCTAGGCAGTAGAATTGGATGGGCAGTTTAAGAAGCTCCCATGGTAAGAGGCTCTCAACTTTACTGTTTGCACTTTGGGAAATATTCACACTATCCAGGACCTTATGATAAATGCAGATCTATGGACCCCCACTTCCACACAGGCACTCGAGTGGTAAAGGACGGAGGCCTAGAGCCTGACAGTTTAACCAGAGCATGAGTGGTTCTGACTCAGGAGAATCTGTGTCAAAAACCCGAAGAATCAGCCACTGAAGTGGGGAGAGGCAATGGGCTGATGGTCATCACTGATGCTTAGGAAATTTTAGAACCCCATTAGGAGTTCTGCAGAGCTAGAGATGCAGCATGCAATGGGAAGTGTAGGAATGTAGATGGGAAAGTAAAAAGACTAAAAGGGCATTCATGCTTGCTAGAAGTCTCAAGATAGGCTTTTTAGATGTTCACTGGAACTATGGGTCATGTGTACCTTCTAGCAGAGGCTCATTGAGTAGCTTTGGGTCTATAAATCACTTCTCTGGAGCAGATTAATTCTCCACACTCCACTTCTCATGAGCTAACAGACCAAGGGCTCCTTTCTTACCAGCTCTCCATTTGCACCAGCTTCAGGCTGCAGCACGACCCAGGCTCACTGGCTTCCATGCCAGTCTTGCCCATTCAATATAGCATCACTATAGACCAGTGTTTCCCACAAGGGCCCACCAGCTACTGTTCTCTGAGTTACACCGACACACAGAGGGGTTAAAGTTAAAGACTCAGCTTTTATTCCCTTCCGTAGAGTTTCAGAATGAGATCAGCATATTTCTGAGGAGTACACAGGATAGAGGTCAGAGAGTTGCTGGGTATCAAACTCCAAGTTTGGGTCTTTATCTTCCATTGTTTTCTCTTTTTGAAGAAAAGGTAATGGGGGACACATGACCACTCTTGCTCATCAGTAGGAGCAAAGAGGACTCAGCAAGTAAAAAGTGAGACAAAGATGGGGAAACTGAGATCACCAAGATCGTGATCGAGGAATGGTGGGCAAGGCCTGTGCTGTTGGAGAAAGACAGGGGCTAATTATTTGGAAGATGGAGAGCGATGATATGGGACCTGGGGAAGAGGTTGGGTTGGAGGTCATTGAGCAGAGGTCTTTAGGGTATAAGGAAGGCCCAGAAGACAAGTTTCAAAAACTATTTGGATAAGCTAAGAGAGGCCACAGGAGAGAATTTGGTCTTTGGCTTTCCTCAGCTCTTACTAAAAGTAATCGGTGATGAATTAGATTTTTTTTTTTTTGGCACTGGGAATTGAACTCAAGACCTTGTGCTTGCCAGGCACGTGCTGTGCTGAGCTCTATCCCCAGCCATGAACTGGATTTTTAATGTTAAAACTTTCCTTATCTCTGCATGTCCTCACTCCCAATCTCATCTCTGTGAAAGCATAAAGCTGACAGGAGACAGTTCATGTCAGCTTAGCTAGGAGGAAGAACTCAGGGTTTTGAGTTTGTGAGACAGTGGAGAGCTAAGCACATAGTGAACACTGGGTAGGACTTGAAGAGAGAAGGAGTCTGAGCCAAGCTGAGAAGATGAAAAACATCCTCTCCAAGCTGCAGAGCTCAGGGTAGGATTTCTCCAAAGCCTGGGTGGGTCACCTGAAGCATTTTTCAGAAGCTTTTTGGAAAAAAGACGTTAGCTCATTGCCTGATCAACTAAATCCTGGGGGCATTAAACCCCCAAATCTGTTAATCACCCAGCAACCCAGATGACTTAAGCGCGGCCAAGTTGAAGAGAATCACTGAGGAAGGCCCAGGGGATCTTATGGAGGCCTTTCTAGTTTTTGCTGGTGTGATGGAATCAGAGCTCTGTTGCTTCTCCAGTTGAACTGGTGTGTAAACTCCCTTTCCTTTTCTCTCCCAGGATTTGAAGAGGAAGAAGAAGGGTGCTCATGAGATAATCGCCAGACATGCCTCCAAGCTTTGGCTTTATATTAGAATCACATCGTATCTTTTCAAATTTGCCTTTGCCCTACCCATACAAATTATATCAGAAGCCTTCAAGCTAGGTATGACACATGCTAGTAACTCCAGATACCTTGGAGGCTGAAATAGGTGTGTAAAAGACAGTTTGGTTACTTAGCTTGTGAATAGGCAGCTAGATAAGGAAAGGGTCTGAGATATACCTGGGTGATCAGGCACATTGATAAAAATTAGAATAAAAGCCAGGTGTGGTGGAGTATGCCAATAATTTCAGCACTTAGGAGGCTGAGGCAGGAAAATTACCGTAAGTTAGAGGTCACTGGCTGAGGCCAGCCTGGAGTACATGGTGAGTCCAAGACTAGCCTGAACTACATGTCTCAAACAAAAACAAAACTCTCCAAAAAAAAAATTCAAATTATAGGCAATGGACAAGGACTTGGAACCAAGAATGAATTTCTTGGGCAACGTAGGAAGCAACCCCTCCCTTTTAAGGGAGTTTCAGCCCTATTTACTAAGTTTCTGAGTTTTGAGAAACTTAAAATGCAAAATAACTGTTTTCTTTTAAATCCTGGTTTCTTTTAAACTTGACTGTTTGAAACTGATTCTCCTTAAACCTTACAATGCAAAACCTGAGCACCAAACGGTTATTTTAAACACATGCAGTCATCTGTGATAAATGATCACCGGATAACTAAACAAATTTCCATTCTCTGCTTATCAATATGAGACCAGAACAAGAAAGCACCCTGGCCGGGGATTTAGCTCAGCAGCAGAAGTGCCTGCCTTGCAGGTGCTCAGTCCTGAGTTAGATCCCTGGTTTAAAAAAAAACAAAACACCCTGGAACTCTGAAAGTGGAGTTTCTTCCTTCCAACTTTGTAAGACATTAAACTCAGTTTGTAAGACAGTAGTGTCAGTTTGCAGGTGTCACCAAGATTTATAGGAGATAAAACCTTGATGGGGGAGTATTTGTCTTTTTCCCTGTTTTCTCCATTTATGATATCCTTTTGTTAACTGTGATTATATTTAGGAGGAAGATAAGAACATTTCTCTATCTTTCTCTCTTTCTCCTTCTCTCTCATTAAAAAACAACAAGAGAGAGGCCCCTTGTACTCTAGCAGAGCATAGTCCTTGTGAGGTGGGCCTCTATTTCCCAAGATGCCCCACAGAATCCGCTGTTGGAGACTGAGACTTGACCTGGACCAGGCAATTTGGAGGCAGCAGTGAGAACATGAGACACTTCCCCAAGCCGCCCACCCCACAGTCATGGGATGGTGTGTGAACCAGAGTCACAGGGAGTAGCAGTTGGAGGGTGGGACTGCCATTTTATCTTGAGGCGCTCTGGGGCTAGAATTCTAGCAGCAAAACAGCCCTGGGGTCACATCAGTGCCTACATTGGGGAGCAGAAGGAGGGAAGAGCTGTCATTCCAATAGATTGCTGGCAGTTGGACAATAGACTTAGGGGCAACCTGGTTGAGAAATAGGAGCTGGAACCTAGATGCCAATCTGGTGAATACCAAAAAGCAGCTGCAAAGGACTAGAAGCAGCTCCCTGGCCTGCAGTGGGACAAGACCCTTCCTCTACCCACCATCCTGGGTCCAAAAGCACAAGCAGGCAAGAAGCCTTGGCTGGTGACAGGACAAGGGCACCGCCTGCCTCCTGCCCTGTGACCTGTGGTGCAAGCAGGCAAGCTGCCTTGGGCTGGACAAGGGCATCACTACCTGCCCAGCAACCAACAGGCAGATGTCCTTGGCTAACTACAAGCAAGGGCACTTCCATTGTCCTATTACCAACTCGTGTAAAAGGAGTCAGCAGTGTGACCAAGATCAGTTCTGTGCTCAGCAGTAATCCTATTGCAACCTTGGTGGAATTATTCAGTAAGATTCTGACTTTGACTAGGGAAATAACACCAAACTGGGGGGCACCAGATGAATTAAAATTTTTTTCTATTTTTATTTAAAATTTTTTTTTTTAATTTTGGGGGGCTGTTGTATAGGTTTTGACTTTTATTGTTTGTTTGTTTTCTCTGTCTTGCTTCTCTTTCCTCACTGGTCTTTTGGTATTCTCTGAGTTTACAGGTGAAGGAACACTGTCTCTAGTCTTTCTATTTCACCTTGAAATTCTTTTGCTTTCTCCTCCATTCTTTTTCTCCCATCCTCTTCTCCAGTTTCCCAAAATTTGGGTGATCATCCTTAGTCCCTCAGCCTTGCTTCTAAGCTATTTCTCTATTACTGTGTTTTGTCCTCTATCCTTCTTTAAGTTCCCCTTCCACACAGGATAAAATCACCCTCCGGGGAAACTCACTGCGTACAAATTCCTAGCCTATGCGGAATGTTGTTATATAATCATAGATCTTGCTACTATGGTTAGAGATACCAAATTAGCAGTCACCATAGATTATCAGTTTCTAGGCTATGCTTGATGATATTCTTTTAATAATTGTACTACTTTAGCCAAGATGCCATACTTGTAACCAATTGTTCAGCCTTGTATGCTAACACTATGATAACCTGGGGTCAAAATCATTCCCATATCCCAATAAGGACTGGGTGCTAAGCCAGGTAGCAATATATTATCTGTAATTAAGAGGGAAGATAGGTTTTTGGGACAGACACAAAGACCAACAGCCAGCTATACCTGGAAGGAATAGATATTTCCTAGAGAAGCTTTGATACCAGTGATAAAGATACCTAACAGAAGAAAAAGACAAATAACAACACAGAAAAGAAATTAAAATAAAAAACAGAAAATGACAGGATGCAGAAGCAAAGTACAATACCAGACTTCTAGCCTACCCAGGACAAATCCAAGGGCCAATAAAATAGAGGAAAGCAGAAGCTATACATCTGAATTCACTGGAATAATAGTAGAATAAATTAAAAAAATATATACATGAGGCTATAGAGGATATCAAAACAGAAATAATCACACAGGTAAAAAAAAAGATGATGATCATAATGAAGGACTTGCTTAGCAATCTAGAGTAGACATA
>PVJX010035018.1:0-18527 GCA_004027295.1 Dolichotis patagonum | reverse complement strand
TCCTGGCTCCCTAAGTTGTAAGGCGAATGCTGGGTGTGGCCACCCCAGAGCCTGTGGAAGCTCAGGCAGGCCAGGCCACCGTGCTTTGTCCCAGGCAGGTCTCCAGGAGGTTCCCTGCGAGTGAAGGGCCTACAGGTCCCAAAGAGTCAGGCCAGAATGTTGGTTTCTGAAAAGTTCCCGGTCCCAAACAGACCTGGCCAAGATGCCAGTCTCCACAATATTCCCAATCCAAACAGCCCGGGCCACCCTGAGGGTCCAAGAGTTTCGGGTCCCAAAGAGACAGGCCGAGATGCTGCTTTCTGGGAGACTTCCTGGGGGTGAAGGGTGGGGCTACAGGCCCAAAGAGACCTGGCCCAGATGCTGATCTCCAGGCAGTTCCCTGCGGATGAAGGGCGGGCCTACCAGTCCCAAACAGTCGCGCCGAGATGCAGGTCTGCGCAGACTTTCGATCCAAACAGCCCAGGCCACTCTACGGGTCTGAGAGTTTTGAGTCCCAAAGAGACAGGCCGAGATGCTGCTTTCTCAAGATAACAATCTTAAATATATATGTACCAAATTCCAGAACACCCAGCTATACAAAGCAAGTATTAACAGAAATGAAAAATCAAATAAGCAATAACACAATTATAACAGAAGACCTTAACATGCCATTGACATAAAGGGACAGATCAACTAGACAGAAAATCAGCAAAGAAATAACAGAACTGAATCACACCTGTGAACAAAAGGACTTGATGGATGTATACAGGGTATTCTATTCAGAATATACATTCTTCTCAGCAGTACATGGGACATTCTCTAAAATAGACCATATACTAGCCCACAGAACATATTTAAGTAAATGAAAAAGAATTGAAATTACACCATGCATGTTATTGGATCATAGTGCCATGAAACTAGAAATTAATGATAAAAGAAACTGCAAAAACCCCACAAACACATGGAAATTGAATAATACACTCTTGAGCAATCAGTGGGTCACAGAGAAAATTAAAGAAGAAATTAAGCAATATCTGCAAGCAAATAAAAATACAAATACAACTTACCAGAATTTGTGGGATGCAATGAAAGCAGTCCTCAGAGGAAAATTTATTGCGCTGAGTTCCCACACCAGGAAAACAGAATGAACACAAGTAAACAACCTGATACTACACCTCAAATATCTAGAAAAAGAAGATCAAGCCAAGCCAAAAGCCAAAAGAAGGGAGGAAATTATAAAGATCAGAGCAGAAATTAATGCAATAGAGACTGAGAAAATAATACAAAGAATCAATAAATCAAATTGTTGGTTCTTTGAAAAAGAATAAAATTGATAAGCCCCTTATCAATTGGCTTATCAATTGATAAGCTAACCTTATTTAAAAAAAAGAAAGAAAAAACTCAAATTCATGTAATAAAGAATGAAAAAGGTGAAATTACTACAGACTCTGTGGAACTACAGAAGATCATCAACGCTTATTTCAAAAACTTTTATTCTCATAGGTTTGATAACACATAAGAAATGGACAGATTCCTAGAAACATATGAACTACCAAAGCTGGGTCAGGAAGATGTAAAAATGCGGAATAACCCAATTTCTATTAATGAAATTGAAAATGTAATTAAGTCCTTACCAACAAAGAACAGCCCAGGCCCAGATGGATTGACTGCGGAATTCTACAAGAAACTCAAAGAAGACTTAATGCGGACACTCCTCAAATTCTTCAGTGAAATTGAAAGGGAAGAAATTCTTCCTAAGTCATTCCTGGAAGCAAACATTACTCTAGTACCAAAACACCCAACTAAAAAGGAGAACTACAGGCCTATCTCCCTAATGAACAATGATGCAAAAATTATCAATAAAATATTGACAAACAGGATGCAGCAAATAATCAAGCAGATTATACACCAGGACCAAGTGGGATTCATCCCAAAAATGCAGAGATGGTTCAACATATATAAATCAATAAATGTAATCCACCATATCAATAGAGCCAAAAGGAAGAGTCACATGATCATCTCTATAGATGCAGGAAAAGCTTTTGATAAGGATCAACACTCATTCATGATAAGAACCTTACAGAGAATTGGAATAGATGGTCTTTACCTCAATATGATAAAGGCCATCTATGATAAACCAACAGCCAGCATTATATTAAATGGCCAAAAACTGAAAGCCTTTACCTTAAAATCAGGCACAAGACAAGGATGTCCCTTATCACTGATCCTATTCAACATAGTACTGGGAATACTAGCCAGAGCAATTAGATAAGAGAGAGAAATAAAAGGAGTAAAGATAGGAAAAGAGGAAGTTAAATTATCATTATTTGCAGGCAATGTGATACTCTACATAGAAGACTCCCAAAATTCCACTGATAAGACTCCTAGATGTAGTAAATAAATTCAGCAATGTAGCTGGATACAAAGTCAGTACTCAAAAATCAATAGCATTCCTATACACTAACAACAAAATCACTGAGAGAGAAATAAGAGAAGCCACGCCCTTCACACTAGCATCCAAAAAAATGAAATACTTAGGAATTAATCTAATGAAAGAAGTAAAAGGTCTATTCAGGGAAAATTATAATACCCTGAAAAAGAAATCTAAAAGGACCTCAGAAAATGAAAAGACATCCCTTGTTCATGGATAGGAAGAATAAATATTGTGAAAATGGCCATTCTCCCCAAACTGTTATACAGATTCAATGCAATCCCAATGAAAATACCACTAATAAACCTCATAGATCTAGAGAAATCACTCCTAAAATTCATTTGGAACCAGAAAAAACCTAGCATACCAAAGGCAATTCTAAGCAGCAAAGGCAAGGCAGGAGGCATCACAATCCCTGACTTGAAGTTATACTACAAAGCTACTGTAATAAAATCAGCACGGTACTGGAATAAAAACAGATCTGAGGATCAATGGAATAGAATGGAACATACAACCACAACCACAAACACACTCAACCATCTTATCTTTGATAAAGGGGCCAAACACATTCACTGGAAGAATGATAGTCTCTTTAATAAATGGTGCTGGACAAATTGGCTATCCATATGCCAAAAACTAAAACTAGACCCATGCCTATCACCATGTACAAAACTAAAATCTAAATGGATCAAAGATATAAATATTAAAACAGAAATACTAAATCTGTTGGAAGACAAAGTACGTAAAAATCTTGAAGACATAGGGGTAGGTAGAGAATTTATGAACAAGAATCAAACCACATGTGAAACCACATGTGAAATGCTTCCCAGAATCAATAACTGGGATCACATCTTATTAAAGAGTTTCTGCATGTTGAAAGAAATATCCAGCATAGTGAAAATAAAACCCACAAACTGGGAAAAAAATCTTAGTGAACTGTCCCTCAGACTAAGGACTTCTGTCTAGAATTTATAAAGAATTTAAAAAAAATCAGATACCCAAAATTCAAAGACCAATCCAAAAATGGGCATCCGAGATGAGTACACAGTTCTCAGATGAAGAAATATGAATGACAAATAAATACATGAAAAAATGTTCATCATCATTAGTCATGAGAGAAATGCAAATTAAAACCACACTGAGATTCCATCTCACTCCAGAAAGAATGGCCAGGATAAAAAAAAAAAAAAAACTACTAAAAGCAAATGCTGGAGAGGCTGTGGGAGGAAAAGGAACTCTTCTGCACTGTTGGTGGGAGTGTAGACTGGTGCAACCACTGTGGAGGTCAGTCTGGAGATTCCTCAAAAAGTTGGGTTTGGAAATCCCATTTGACCCAGCTATTCCACTTCTAGGCATATTCCCAGAAGATCTGAAAACATCATAACACAGTGATATATGTGCACCCATGTTTATAGCAGCACAATTTGTAATAGCCAGATCCTGGAAACAACCTAAGTGCCCATCAACTAAGGAATGGATTAAAAAGATGTGGTATTTTTATACAATGGAGTACTACTCAGCTATAAAGAATGATCACATTGAGATATTTATAAATAAATGGTTGCAACTTGAGACCCTACTCGTAAGCAAAATAAATCAAACTCATATATATAAACACCGTATAGTCTCCCTAGTGTAAGAAATGGTAAGAGTACACAAGATCTTAGGGTAGTCATGAGTCCCCATTACATTGCTTTGAAGCCTTATAATGTTTTCATTCATCAGTTGGAGTGATTTTATTGTTTTGTTTGATTTTGTTATGTGTGATGGTATGAACAGCTGTTTTGAAGAAAACAAAACATTATGGCAGCCATTGCTGATTTAATATCGTCTTGCTTTGAAGTCCTACCATGCTTCTACTCTGCTATTATCATTGGTTCTATCATGTTGTGTCTTATTGGATTTTAATATATGTGATAGCATCAACAAATTTTTTATGGAAAATGAAATATTATAGTAACCATTGTTCATTTTCTGTTATTTGGTTCAGAATACCCTGTAATTCTTTCATTCTCTTGAATGGTTTTATACCATTTTGTTATGTTTGATATTATTGTATGTGAAGCCATGCTCAGCTATTACAAGGAAAGAGACATTACGGTAGCTCCTGTTAATATCCAGTTGTCTTGTCATGAAGTTCTGTGTTGCTTACATTGTTCTGTTCTGATCTGCTTTGTTCTGTCCTCTTTTGTTTTATTCTCTTTAAAATAAATAAATAAATAAATAAATAAAATATAAATGAGATTCTGTTGAGACTCTGCGTGCTCCATCTTGTTACAGTGAGGCCAAATATTATTAAAAAATAAAACGAAAACTCGGCAAGGAAAGAAAAAAGTGCTAGTAAGGAGGCCAGGCATACGCAGTCACGGAAGATCAGAGCTGGGGAAAGGGTGTTGTCAGAAATCACGCAGTCCTGAGCCCCGCCCACCCTGCTCCAGACTCCACCCATTCCGCACCAGGATCTGCCCACCGCCAAAGGCAACATCTACTTAGCAGGAAAATAAAACCGCTCCCAGGAGTCTTCTGTTAAAAAAAAAATCCTTTTTTCTTCTTTAAACTTGTTTTTAAATGGTGAAAGGTATCATATATTCTGAAAAACTTGCATAATAGTTCTTTCCTGTTTCTTTTAATATATGTTACTGTGAAAAGAAGTCCAGGATGCAAAGTAGACGGCTTTTGGCCTTGGGTTCTGGGAAGGGCAGCAGATGAAGGTGCTGTGGGGATACCATGCATACATTAACACCAAGGCTGCTTATCTGCTGCCCCAGGCTGGCTTATCTCCATTCCCAGAGCTGGGGCTGGGGTGGGGATCTGGGGGAGGGCAGCTTGCCTGAGCCCATGGTCCCCTTGCAGCTGGTTCTGCTACCCAGGTGGGAAAGGCTGGAGCAGCTGGGGCTTCCTTGTCATTGTTGTCTTGGCAGCCTCTTTCTGCAAGAAGTTTCTCGGGGTCTCATTCTGCAGGAATGTCTGCTGACTGCACAGCCTAGACGTTAAAATATGCCACGTAGGGGCCAGGATTTAGCCCAGTGGCGTAAGTGCCTGCCTGGCAAGCGTAAGGTAGTGAGTTAGAGCCCCGGTTAAAAAAAAAAAAGCTATGTACATGTAAATTATGCAACTCATTGGAAACATGCACAAGGTAGAAGCTCTGTTCTCTCAACAATAATTACTAAAAGATCACTATTGCCTAACTGGTAGTCTGATTTCCAATAATTCCAGTGAGCAAGTTGACAACCCCAAGAGTGCTGCACGCATTGTCCTTTCCTGGATTCTTAACCTGCGATCCTTAATGGAATAGAGGAGCAGTGATTCAAATGGGCTGATACCCACTCCACATCCTCTTCATCCCAGTTTTGAAAGGATGCCCTTAAAGGACTTCTTGGCTCAGGGGTCTTTGGTCCCAGAAGGTTTCTAGGCTCCATCTCTCAAACCTAGGGTGCCCTTGTTCCTTCGTTTTTACTGGACTTCTCCCTTAGAGTCCACCTGCCACCTGGCCTCCATGCAGCCAGGACATCTGCCCAAGAGACACATTTCTACTCCTGGTTCCACCAGTAAAGCCACGTCTAGACCCTGACTTCCCTGAGGGCCAAGCAATTCACACCTCACTCTTGCTAGACTCTGGCATTGCACCTGACACACTTCCTCTGCCTCCCATGCTTAATGATGGCCCCAACCTCAGCCTTGCTGCTCCTTAGGTGCCCCACAGAAGATGCCAGGGATGAGACCGTGGTACTGCCCTTGTTCAGGGGTCTAACAGCTGAAGGAACTCAGCCTGGAGAGGACAATCTATCAGAGCCACTCCTGACAGCTCACCACAAGCAGCTTCTGCAGTTCCAGCAACAAGATGGGTACCATGGCCTGGGGACTTCCTATACCACTACACCACTCTGGGAAAAGGCAGGCACTGTCCTCCTGGCTGCACTGTTGTCAATCTGGATTGTTCTCATTGCTTCACCCCTTTGTCATGTGAGCTGGGGTGACTGAAAGTGGTAGAGTGTACCTTCCCATGCCTGACCTGGAGCATGGAATGCTATCAGGTACAGCACGAGTGGAGATCATGTGTGATGGTTAATTTTGGTTGCCAACTTCACTGGATTGAGAGAGAGAAGATTGGTAAAGCGTACTTCTGGGTCTGTCTTGAGGATGTTTCCGAAGAAAATTGGTAAGTGGGTCAGTAAAACTGAGGGCAAAGTCTCATCTGGGCAGACTGGGTCGGGGCCTGGATGGAACCGAGAAGAGGAAGGGGAGAGTTCTCTTCCCTTGATCACTTGACCATTCTTGAGTAGGTGTGTTTTTTGCTGATGCTCTCTCTTGCTAACACTACTCTGAAGATTCTTCAGCCTGTGAACACAGACCTGCACCAGAGATTCTCCAAGACTCTTCTAGCCCTTCAGCCTCAGACTGGTACTCCCTCATTGGTAGCTTTTGTTCTGAGACCTCCAGTTTCTAGGATTCAGTAGCCCTCCCGGCTGGGGATGCATGCAGCCATCATGAGACTCTTAAACCTCTGATCACTTAAACCAATCTAATAATTAGACTGATGTATATTCTATTGGTTCTGTTCTTGTGCAGAACCTGACTCATACAGCACACTTAAATGTGTTTATGGATTTGGCTGTCCTCTTGTACATCTCCAGTGCTGCCCTTTCTCTGTGTTCCATTTGGCCACTCCATCATTAGTTGCATTGCAGTAGAGGTCCTGTGGGAATGCAAAGGGCTTATCTAGGCTGGTTGCCCATGGAATACCTCAGCTCACTCTCTAATTGGTGACCCTGGACTCTCCTGCCCAAGTTCTGCCCATCACAAGAGGGTCTTGTTGCATTCTCTGTGTTGTGGGTCTATTCCACTACAGGTTCCTTCACCCCTTAAAGGTCTGCTGCCTCCTTTTCCAATCTGATCCCTCATCCATATTGAACTTTTGTTCTGTAGTTAAAACCACATTATTTTCTCCTCCTCTTGCTTGGTCAAATAATTTCAATGAGAAGCTTTTCCAAAACAAGACTGAAATACAGCAAACTTGAGTGTAAAAAGAGATGGTAATGAATAGGTATCTATTAAGGATTGAAACAACAAAGGTAATGGTATTTCCAAATACATAAGAGCACTTTCAAAACCCATGTACCAGTTTGTCTATCCAAAGACAATACAATTCCAAACTGTTAAATCTTTAGACCCTGTGATTCTTGTAAGCAAATTTCAACAACTCTTCCAGAATAGCTCATGGATAAAAATTAGTTTGAACCAAGTAGATATATATGTTTCAGGAAAATTCACTGTTTTGCAAGCTATTGAAAAGTAATTTCGGGACAGTGTAATCTTGCTGCCCTCATACAAGACAATTTTGTGTTTGTTTTGTATTTGTTTTTGTTTTGGAGACAGATCTTGCTCTGTTGCCCATGCCGGGGCCTCAAACATGCAATCCTCTTCCTTCAGCCTCCTGAGTGTGAAGATTATGCATGTTCACCACCAGGCCTGGCACAAGACTAATTCATAGCAGATGAATTAATGTTAGCAAATTAGACACATGTTTAAAGTTGTTTTAAACTTTCTTGAGTATGCAACCTGAACAAGACCCTGAATTCAAAAGGATTTAATGCTCTAAGTGTATAGTTATGGAATTCTTAACAATATTTTTGAATAGGAAGTCCTGTTTGTACTGGGTGTCTCAAATGTAGCACAAATGATGCTTTTATGTCATTATTAAGTAAAGAAAGGTCTTAAGTGATACTCTTTGTTCTCTGATCATTTATTAATTCACATGCATGCTTGGAATTTGTTTGGTGATTGAAACCCTCTTCCACAGTAGACTGAGCTTTCAAAAGTCATCTTTCACCTCTTTTAATTGGGTGGAAAGAATCATGGGAGTTGGTTTGATCTTGGTGGCTTTCATGCCCAGTGGAAACTCAATATTCCCTCTTCCTTCCAGTGGTTGCTTCAGGAGCACCGCCCCTAGGTGTCTGTTTATCATTAAACACAGCTTTGCTGCTTTTGTCCTTCCAGAAATAAAACAAATGGCAAGAATTTGCTCCTTTGGAGAAAATGACAGATTCAGCCAATTTAAGCCTACATTTGTGACAATAATTTGAAAATAAAAATCCAAAAGGTGAGGAAATATGTACATGGCAGGCAGCGCTCAGAGAAGAAGAATGGTTAATCTGAGACATGCATGTGGAGGCTGCCCCTTAAAGTGGGACTGGGGGCAGCCCCGCCCCCAACTCTAGGGGAGATGGAAGCTCCGCCCTGCGTGGGAAAAGGACATCCCACCTCCTCATGGAAGACTGCCTAGAAAGGATGTGGGCTGGTGCTTATGAATATTTAACTTGTATCTTTTAATGGCTTGGTTTTTATCATCTTCCTTATTTAAAAATAATTCTGACTTCATTTCTCCCAAAAACATAAATGAAAGCAAAATAGCACTGAGACAGCATTTTTCATATGGTTTCCTAACCATTTTGCTTGTTCTGAGCCCAGTCACACTGCTCCCTGGGTACACTTGAGGCTAAGGGTATTCTCTGAAGTGTCCCATCTTTCCTCACCCTCTCACAGCTCCTGTCCTTCTTGGGGTCTTTTACTGGAAAAATGAATGATTAATTACCAAATAACAGCAGGGCTAGTCATGGATCCTCAGTCTTCCCCACATAAAATTTTGGGTACAATTATATAGAGAATTTATCAAGAGCATAATAGTTATGCTACTTCACCCTGGACAGGAGATAGTTAAATTGTTTGCTACATTAGTGACTCATGGACACAATTTCACATCAAAAGTCCCACAAGGAGAGACACAGATGAAATAATTGCTCTGGAATAAGATGCAAAAGGTAATCAAGATTTTAAAAAGACAATGTTTTGCCATCGAAACAGTCCCATGGTGACCTTGCCCTAATATGCCTCAGTAGATCAAACCCAGATGAAGTTTATATGGTTCTTTACTGACTATGCATTACCTTCTATGTATGTTATCATATTTTTAGGTGCATGATCCGAGAAAATGCAAAAAGGACACCTTCCCATGAGAGATGTTCCTTGTGAACTCAGTGGATTAATTAACAGTCAATTTAAGTGGGAACACCTCAGCTGAACTGAGTCAGTGTGGTTCTGGGCATGGAAGACCCACTTCAGTGTTGTTACTGGAATGGTATAAAAGGAGAACTGGAAGGGAAAATCGCATGCTGTTGATTTTCCTGAAGAAGCTTGGTATTGGCTGCTCTCATCATTAGAGGGGTTCAGGTCCTCGCTGTTGTTAGGGATGGCTACTGTTCTCTTTGGGGAAGCTCTGGTGTTCACTGCCTGGCTCCAGCCAGTGCAGATCCCTCAGGCTTCTGCACCTGCTGCTGGTGCAGACTTTCTAGCTTCTACCACTGGCTCTTGAGCCTTCCCAGTGCAGATCCTCGATATGGACTTTCATGAGACATTGCCGTGGGATCCAGATCCTCAGTTGGCATCTTCAGGTCTCTCTTGCATTCATCTACACTTGACTTTAGTAAGCATGGATCAATACAGTAATGAAGAGAAGATCTTTCATCATATAAGATAAGCTCTGCAAGAGCAGTGATGGTATCACAGAGATATCTGGGATTGCTCAGCTGCTGCAGAACTACCCGATGGGTGGAAGTCCCTTCAACTTTCCCAGCTCCCTTTCAGCACTTTCTGCACTTTGGGCCTTTCCATCTTTGGGCCTTCATCCCCTCAAACAGATAAATGGTCAACTTGCTGCATCTTCCAACCCTGACCTTAGCATGTGGCTCTTTTTTCTGAGCTTTCCTGCTTTCTGGTGCACCCATATCTGATCAGGCCTGTTACCACTCAAACAATATGTGTCTGTACATTTTAATGGAAAAAGGTCTGAATGATCAGTTGCCAAATAACAGCAGGGTTAGTCATGAGTCCTGAATCCTCCCCACGTAAGATTTCTTTCACTGGCAGGGTGGCATTTTTAGCTTTATGTAAGATGGAAATCAGATATCGGCTGGTTCTTAGCCAGCTGACAGATGTCATCATTTTCCCTATTTCTTTAAGACCATTTAAAGGGAAAAGTCCAGATGCTGGGGATTTAGCTCAGCAGTATAGTGCCTGCCTGGCAAGTGCGAGGTCTTGAGTTTGAGCCCCGGTACTAAAAAAAAAAAAAAAGGGAAAGGTCCTTGTACTATTGATGTCCAAGACATTGCCAATTAGCCAAGTATTCTTTTGTTCAGTTTTTATAGAAATCATGAATTGGTAAAATGTAGTTTTTTTCAGTGTTAACAGTTCTGGGCTTTGTGTATCACTGGCCATTAGCTTTTTTAGTGTTAATGGCCCTTTTTGCTGCTTGGAACTGCAGTTATCAACCACCAAAGATTGTAGTGCCAGCAATTTCTCATTGATTTCTATTGTTCTCTGCTGTTGCCTCTTTAGTTTTACCAGTTCTGGGTGCTGGCCACTTTCTTTCTTTTTTTTTTAAATTTTATTTTAAAGGGGGTAGAATTAAACACAACAAAACAGAACAGAACGGGACATAAGAAACATAAATTTCAAAGCTAGACAACCAGAGATCTTCACTGTCTGTCATATTGTCTCTTGTTTTATTCCAAATGATTGTCCATATCTTTGCATACAGGGAGTTCATACTAAATAACATAGCCAATCTTTTCACAAGATGTGTAGTTAACTAGCTCCCACTTGCTAAGGGGGGGGGGACACGGGACAGGGGACAGAACGACATGAGATGTTTGATTCTCAGCCCATGTGCCAGCAGGCTCACAGCCACCCACCAGAGAGGAGAGGAATTCCTTGTTCTCCTAGCACCCCAAGTCAGCTGCATGGTGCAGGTCCTGAGGTGTCAGGGTCTCTCTCCTTCAGGCCACCGAAAGTCTGCCACACTCATAGCTGCCCCCAGAGAGGGGAGGAGCTCCTTGTTCTCCCAGCACCCTGAGTTAACTGCATGGTACAGGTCCTGATGTGCCAGGGTCTCTCTCCTTTGGGCCGTCGAAAGTCTGCCACATTCACCTGCTATTTCTTTCTGATGAATTTATCATTACATTTCCAAAGTTCAGGGCAGCAGGCTGGTTGCTGGTTTGCTCAGTGCCCTAAGTTCCAACATGGTGCGGATCTCAGGAAACGCTGTTGCTTCTTGCTTCATGCTTCTTGCCCTGGGGTGGCCACGGATTGCCAGACCACAGCTACTTACCAGGGTGGCAGGCTGGTTGCTGGTTTGCTCAGTGCCCTAAGTTCCAGCATGGTGTGAATCTCAGGAAATGTTGTTGCTTCTTGCTTCTTGCCCTGGGGTCGCCGGCCACTTTCATAGCAGAACTTCGATATTACCAGCGGTTACTGTGCCTGTCCAGCATGCTGTACTATAGATACAAATCATGAAGAGGAAAAAAATAAATTTTATCTAAATTTTATGCTGCACCACAAAAGGGAAAAGTGCATGTACTGCTGCTAAGGATAAGAAGAGGTTGCTTATAAAGAGGAAAAGGCAGGCGAATGTGTGCACAGTGCTAGACTTTCTGTTTTGTCATGGGCAGGGGAGGAGCCCTCAAGGGCCTCAGTGAGGAGGATGACAGAGGGGTTGCAGGGTAGAGTCCTCTATGAGTGGTCAGAGTCTGAAACTTGCCACCGCCAAAGCAAATATCTCCCAGAGTAGTTGTGGGGTACCTGATATGGCCAGCTACAAGGCATTTCGAAAAGTTGTGAAAGAAAAATAAAAGTACTTTTCGGGAAGCCCTGAGCTCTTCTGTCTCATCATATTGGCCTCTTCTCTTCCTAGCCTCCTGCTCAGAGCAGGTGGCTTTCCACTCACTGTTTTCTGGCATTCACCCTCTGCCCAGAGGACCCCTTCCACTTGGACAAAAGGTCACACACTTCTGCTCCCAAAAGCCAAAGAGTAAATTTTTGAATCTCTGTGGGCCACATAATCTCTGTTGCAACAAATCAACTCACAAAAGCAGCCATAGACACCATATAAACAAGCAAGTGTTGTTTTGTTCCAATAAAACTGGGCTTTTATAGAAATTTAAAATGGAATTTTATATCATTACCATGTACTGTGAGATATCTTTTGATTTTTTAATCACTTAAAATGTAAATACTATTTTTGCCATATAAAACAAATGACCGCTGGACCATTCCTATGGATGTGGTTTGTATCCCCTCACCTAGCTTCTTACTGGTCTTTCACAGCTACAGCAAGTGTTGCCTTCTTAGAAAGTTTCCTCAAATGTTGGGCACATGGGGCAAAAGACCCTTTGCTGTGCTCCTAGGAAACCCAGTGCATGCTTATCTGTGAAGGTCTTTCCATCTGGTGCTGAGATAATCTGCATGTATATCTGACTACCTACCAACAACTAAGTTCTTTGGGAGCAGGATGGTGTCTTCCTCTTCCCTCTGGGCCTGGCCTGCTGCTTCTGGCTGGGTCAAGGCTGAGGCCCAGCATGGCCACTTGGCAGAATTGGGCATTCTGTGATGGAGTTGGAATCATCGTCTTAATTTGCCTTGGGCCCTGGAAGACAATAGATTACTGTAAGTTAAAGGTGCATGTGGGCCATTCTATGGGAAGGCCTCAGGAACAGGGCCTGGAGAGAAGGAAGCCATAGTGTAAGTGCTTCTCCATCCCCACCATCAGCCACCCCAAATGCGTATGTTGACACATAACTCTCAATGTACTGGCAATGAGAAATGGGTCTTTGGAGAATGTTAGGTCATGAGGGCAGAATCTTCATGAGTGGAATGAATGCCTTCTACAAGACACCCCAAAGAGCTGAATTTCCCTTTCCACCATGTGAGAAGAATACAGAGAGAAGGCACAATTTATGACATAGGAGACAGGATCTCACTGGATGTCAAATCTGATGGCACCTTGATCTTCAGTTTCTTAACCTCTAAGACTGTAAGAAATACATTTTGGTTGTTTATAAGCCATCTGGACTAAGAGATTTACTACAGCAGCCCAAGTAGACTAAGACAGCACGACACAATACACGATACATAAAGCCGCCGAGCACCATGACTGTGAGTGTGGCCCTCCAAAGGAGTTGGAAAGGGGAGAGCATGTTTTCCTGCTGTCAGCTTCTCTCATAGCCAAGGGTAGGCCTCTTGCCTCAGAATAGCCAGCGTTTCCCTAAACCTACAAGCTGAGAATTTCCCATAGGGAGTGGGGATCTACATTTTAAGCAGGCCTCTTCTTTTACCTGCAGTGATTCTTCTACACACATTGGCTTGAGAACCATATTGTCTTGCTTAAACACAGATTCCTTGGCTCTCTCCAAAGGCTGATTTTAGCTGCATGAAAGTTGAGGAGGTTGGGGAAAAAAGCCACCCATGTATATCTGTCAGGGATCAAAGATAACCCAAGGACTCTGAAAAGTCACAGGCAACACATACAATTGACTATCAGCAGCATAGTAGATCAC
Source organism: Dolichotis patagonum (assembly GCA_004027295.1). Classification (NCBI taxonomy): domain Eukaryota; kingdom Metazoa; phylum Chordata; class Mammalia; order Rodentia; family Caviidae; genus Dolichotis; species Dolichotis patagonum. Next base: position 4,730 of record PVJX010035018.1, on the reverse strand, counting down.
AGGGTATCTGTATAGATGAGCTGAACATCAGCTGGGTGGTGGTCGGAGCGGAAGAATGTAAGGCATGGAGGAGGAGTAGGGAAGTAGTCAGCAGGCCAGCAGACATAGGACAAGCCTAAATCTCCCACTCAACAGCCTGGAAAGGCACACAGCATAAGGTCAGATACACCAACTCAGCTCTCAGCCTCTCTGATCCCAGATTCACGTCTAACTCTTGCTGGTGACCTTAGGCAAGTTGTTGTTTTTTTTTAATCTCTCTTTGCTTTGGTGCCTATCAGAAATAATAGTAACAGTTCTTATCTATCAGTAATAATAGTAGCAGTTCTTGTCTACCAGTAATAATAGCAACAGTTCCTGTCACTGGATTGTTGTGAGGATGGAATGAGGTCTTCCATTGAAATGAAGTATGATAGTACCTGACGTGGTTAACACCAGGCTATCATTACCATTGATACTATGGCCATCAAGAATCCACAAGCTGGTAGACCCTAAGGGAACATTTACATTACCAAGTTGACACTTAGGAAACAGCTATTGAATTGCACTGAACTGACTTTAAATTACAACCTGAGTCCTTTGCCCCTCAGCATGTACCATTCTCCAAAGTGAACGCTGCACCTTTTTGAGGTCTGGACCCACCAGAGAAATACTAGTTGACTCCAGGTGGAGTTAAAAGCCGACCAGCATGGATGAAATATTTCAATGTTCTAGAATTGCAGTCCCCCAATTTTAAATATGAAGTGAGGCTTAGAATATGGTCAAGCTGTTTAAACTCTCTAAGACTTCATTTTCTTATTTGAATATTGCAGTGACCACCAGCATAAGGTTCATATGAAGATTAAACAGATAACATTCTATGTAAGTAAATGATCTCTTATTCTCAAAAAGTAAAGCAATTTAGCTAGGTTTATTTATATCCCAATTAACTTAACTTGGTTAAGGTGATCCTATTTTTGTGACCATTTAACAAACAGAAAATGGATCTCTTTAAATTAAGCACATCTCTGATGGGATGGGAGGGCAGGGGCCTCTCTTCTGCCTTTTAGTTATTGCCAATTCACTTCCTTATACCTTAAAACAGAAGAACAGGTGATATCGCTAGTGTATTGGTTGTTCTCATAGAATATTATTCCCATAGAATTACTTTTTCCCATAGAATTATTTCTCAATCAAGTATTTTAAGCCAACAAGCACCATTATGTCATACCATTTCTGTGGATCAGGAAATTGGGAGCAGCCCGGCTGAGTGGTTGTGGTTCAGAATGCCTCAGGAGGTTGCTGTCTAAAAGTCACTGAGGGCTGCATTCATTGGACCAGCACTGGAGGACTTGATTCCAAGATGGTGCATTCACATGGCTGGCAAGGTGGTGCTGCTATTGCGAGGAGACTCACTTCCTGATCATCTAGACCTCTCTGTAGGGCTCTTAGAATGCCCTTAAAATATGGCAACTGGCTTCCCCAAGAGTGAGTGCACTGAGAACAAGGAAATTGTTTTTATGATCTAGTCTCAGAAGTCACGCTCTGTCATTTTCACAATATCTTGTTGCTTATACAAGTTAGCAGTATTCATGACAGGAGGAGTCAACCCAGGGTGTGAATATCGGGATGCAGCTACTCATTAACAAAGGACTAGATTAAATCCACTTTAAAAAACACTGTTTTATAGAGAAAGTTCCTTGGTTAAAATCTTACCAAAAAAGTAATCTTACTCTGTAACATGATAGAAATAGGAAACTCTTTCCTGTTTTGGCTATTCCTGGCTGTGTGTGATATAAGTAGTAGGTTATGTTGAAAGAATACATTAAAGAAAAGGACATGGCATTTTTTACTCTGAGACAAGTAGTCTTAAACTTTATATTCCTGATGTATAAATGTTTAGCAGAGGCCAAAATACTTCAGATCAATGCCCAGGTACTCTTCTCCCTGGGATAGGTGTTTGGGCCTAGTTCTCATCAATGAAGTGTAAGCAGAAATTATACATACCACTACTGCACTGAGACAGTGGGCAAGTGTGATTTACCTGCTCTCCCCTCTCTTTTTTTTAGCCTGTTGACATGATGTAAAGCATTGGTGGAGGAAACCAAGGCACTAGAAAGTGACAGAGCGATTGGTTAGAAAAGGCCTGGATCCTTGGGTGAGGGTTCCTCCCGGCCTCAGACATCCCCATTGAACTCTGATGAAGGTAGGAAATAAACTTTGTTGTGTTAAGCACTGAACGGTTTGGGTTTTTGTAAGTGCAGCCAGCTTTACTTTCTATGATCTTATTTAAATTGGCGCCATCCTGTTATTTAATTTAATTATTACCAAACTGAATCCATGTTTGCTTTCATTAGTATTTATCACTTCTCATAAGATATGCTCATTTTTAAATAACAAGAAATATCAAAGCCCTAGGATATAGTTTTAAGGTGCAAATGTATGTTATCATCACTTATTACATGACATCTGGATAAAAAATAGACAAGAAAGCAAGGTTTAAAAATAAAAAGTAAATAAGTGTTATAAAAATGTGATGGTATGTAAAATTGATTCAATGTATTCAAAACTTAAAGGCACTTTACCTCCTAATAAACATCAAAGTACTACAAAGTTCTTTTTATATCCAGAGACTGAGCCGTTTTTAAAAAATCTTTAACCATATAGTTCTAGAATTAGAGGTCATCCCTGGAGACCTCAATAATGCACTTAAAAATAACTCCTCAAATCCTGTCTGCACAATGAAGGGCTATAAAAAATAGATCACATTCTTGTTTTATAGTTTAGACTGTATTCATCTTTGTCCTTTTGGCAAAGGACCACAACTGAGAAATCGCAAAGAAATTGGAGGGAACTTACCTAATGGGCCCACTCTCCTCCCCATTGGATGTGGGGTCCTTAGCTTTCACTCCAGCTGTTCACTCCAGGTCCGCCGCCACCTCTGTGAAGCCTCTTCGTGCTCCATTCGATCTCAAGTGCAGTATTCTTGAGGCAGCAGCAGGGACTTGTGTGTGGAATTCCAGCTTCCACTGGAGACTCAGAGAGTGGAGGTTGTCCTGACTGGTTGCATTTCTAGCAAGGTGACCTCAGTCTAAACCAAATTATACTTGCTCCCAACTCTCTTCCATAATTTTCTTTTGTTGGCTTTGAATTTGTCCTAAGTGGAGCTGCAGTGGATGCTGGCGGAGGCCAAGGGTGGGCTGGGGGATGGCCTATCCTCAGTGATTATGGACACAGCCTGCCCAGTCCTGCTGGGGTAGTTCCTGACTGCAAATAAAACTTTTATTTCTTTATTTATTTTTTAAAAAAGACAAATGACAAAGCTGAGTAAAGAAAGACCTCATTTACTTTGCATCTGAGGAAGTTGCTTCTTTCTAACATTTCTTCCCAAAACTTGGCTTCCCTAAAGCAGGGTAAAAGAAAATGAATGACATCTTTAAAAGGGTTAAGAAATTTATGTGCTGTAAAAGAATTTCCAGTATGATAAAGATGAGTAATTTTTCTCTCTATCACTATATGTACAAAATAAAAGAGACCGAGGCTACTGATGTAACTGTATGAAAAACAAAAGAACTTGTGGCAAAGGAATAGTCAAAATACTTGAACTGAAAACAGAGAAAAGTGATCATTTTTACAGCCTGGTTTTAGTTACTGAATAGTTGACTCAGATGACTAGAACATCTGTATTTACATGATCTGGAAGACATAAATTATCAACACATAGGAAAATTCTGGAAAAATAAAACAGTAAACGAAACCTCTTAAGTATCTGATGAAGTTATCTAGCAAGAGTCCTTTTCCTTCTGCTGCTGACTCTACAACATCTGGCATGACTGCGCCATCTAGTGGCTTCACAGCGACTGCCTGCAGTTAGATTCAGTTGGGAAAGACGCTTTGAGTATCTGTTAACTACGGTATAGGAGAATGAGAGGAGTTCATGGCATCCCCATGCAGTCATTTCCACAGTAGGCGAGTCACAGAGTGAGCATCACGGAAATGCCTACCTTCAGACCACCAGTTTCCTAATCTACAGCATCCACGTGGCTGTATAACAAGCTCTGTTGTCTCAGCTGCTGCCCTCCAGAAGCTTACATGCCAGGAGAGGCATTGCAGACCTCTGTTTACAAGGTAATAGGAGATAAAGCACCAGAAATAAATAATGAGAATACAGAAGTAGAACCCCAGACCCAACAGCCATCCTTCCAAAAAGCACTGATGTTCTTCATTTGGCAATAATACCAACCTCCTCCAATTTCTTGCTCTGAAATTTTGGTGGTCTTCAATAATTTGAGCACGAATGTTGGACCCCAGCCCCATTACCTCCTGCCTTTTCCTGATTTTAGCTGGCATCACCTGACCTCTCACCTGTGCTCTCATAAGTTTGTCCACCGCTCTTTTTTTTTTTCCATTTTATTTTAAAGAGAATAAGACAAAAGAGGTCAGTACAGAGCAGATCGGAACCGGACAACATAGGCAACACAATGTGGTAGATAGAACCAACGGAAGTAGAACAAAAAAAGCATGGTAGGACTTCTAAGAAGGATAATATTAAATTAGCAATAGCTGTCATAATGTTTTCTTCAAAACAGCTGTTCATATCATCACATATGATATAGTCAAACAAAACAGGATAACACCATTCCAACTGATGATTGAAAACTTTGAAAGACTTCGAAGCTATGAGATGGGGCCTCATGCTTACCATAAAGTCTTATATACTCTTATCAAATCTCATATTAGGGAGATTATATGGT
>PVJX010035017.1:0-18529 GCA_004027295.1 Dolichotis patagonum | reverse complement strand
TTCAGATTAAGTTGATAGGAAAATTAGGGATGATTACCATAATATGTCCTCTTATTTTTGGGATAGCTGACCATGTCCTCAAGTCTAGTGTAAGTAGACAAACTGGAACAGCACGTAATCCATCCAAGCAGAGTGGTGAGAATAATGTAAATTTTAAATCTTGTTACCCCATTAACAATATCCTCTGCCTCCCTTTTTTCGACAGTTCCTCCCCTTTCATTCCCATGGGGTGCACTGCTTGTTTTGGGTCCTACTGCCTCCTTATATAGAGCATCTCAATGGACCCTATCTCCTGATCTACTCTACCTGTGTTTCTCTTTGTTAATATTTCAAGGCCATCTATACTAGAGATTACAGCCAATCTTCTCTGCCTTATTTCTGCTATTCTGTTTTCCTGCCATTGGTTGTATATTTTTCTCTTCCACTCCACTATCTGCTCCGTTCACTGAGGCCTCTCTCCCACTGTTCCTGAGATGCTTGTATTCTTGTTCTCTCTCCCTAGAATGTCCTTCAGTATTTTTTGTAGGGTTGGACTGGTGGTCACAAATTCTGCTAGCTCCTCTTTGTCATGGAAGCATCTTGTTTCTCCATTAATTTCTATAGAGAGTTTTGCAGGATACACCAATCTGGGCTGGAGATTGTTCTCCTTCAGCGCTTGAATTACATTACTCCAAGCTCTTCTTGACCTGATGGTCTGTGTCGAGAAGTCTGCCATGATTTTGATGGGTTTTCCTTTATAAGTGATCTGTTTCTTTTCTCTGATGGCTTTTAATATTCTGTTCTTATATTGAATTTCTGGGATCTTGATTGTTATGTATCTGGGTATAGCTCTGTTTTGGTTGTAGGTGGCTGGAGTTCTGTATGCTTCATACATCTGTGTATCATTTCTTTTTTCTAAGCTTGGGAAATTTTCCTTAATAATTTCTGTGAATAGCCTTTGTAATTCCTCTGTTTGGATTCCTGCTTCTTCATTCATATGCTTTATTCTTAAGTTATAGATCCTCTTGTCTTCCAGTCTTTGTATCTTTACTGCCTGCTCCCTTGTTATTTTTAAGAGATCTTCCCTTTCATGGTCACACATTGCAAGCCTGTGTTCAATTTTTGATAGTCTATCTTTGGTTTCTTTCAAGCAGTTTTGCTAGCTTTCTATGGAGTCTTTAGTTTCCTGATAATCTCTTTGAATCTGCTTCATGAATTCTAGGTTTTTTTCTGTAATCTTCATTAAATTTTTCTCTCCTTTTGTGTTCCTCCATTCTTCTGTCTGTGTCTTCTTGAGAGGTGCCCAGCCTTTCTTTTATTAATCTACTTATCTCTTGTTTAATTTGAATTAATATTTCAGTTTTGGTCCCGCTTACGAGGTCCTGAATATATCTCTTTATGTCTGCTATTGCTGTGTTTGATGTTGCATGTTTGCTGCCCTCAATCTCTTTTGTATTTACCTCTCCTGGATCAATGTTCTCAGGGTTGGGGGCTGAGGGTTTTTTCTTATTTCTCCCTTTTGTCATATTTTTTGGTTCCTTCCATATAAGTGTACAGTGTAATTCCCAGACACTTTTCTTGTTGGTTAAGGCTCCTCTAGAGGGCGCAGGTTAGGAGTTTTTGCCCTCTTCAATAGGCTATCAGAGATTAGAATTCATGCACAGGCAGTGTGTGCTGGCTCCTCCCCTCTGGGCCAGTCAACCTTTGCAGGCCTTCACTGCATCAGTGTGTGCCAATCTCAGGGAATTAATTTGTATCAACTCACTGGGTCCCAGCCAGGGGCATGGCCCAGTCCAAGCAGATTCCACCAATCCGCTCAGCGAGGGGAGCAACCAACTGAAGCCACTTCCTTATGGAGTTAGGGCTGTCCTGCCCAAATCCAACATGTCATCCAGTCAGTTTCCCCTTTCCCGTGGGAGGGTCTTATTCCCATCACTCACTGCATGTTGATGCCGGTCCCTGAGAACTGCTGGGCTCCTTGACCTCTGACTTCAGCACGGCTGCAGTGCAAATTCACGGTGCCTCTGGGTGGGTCCCGTGCAGGGCCGGTTCGGGCGAGCCGCATGCAGGGCTGTTCAGCTCCGCGCTCTGGCAGCTTAAGCCAGTCGCTTCGGCGCAGATCGCTTGGATTCAGGCGGCTTGAGGAGGGTGCTGTGTTCACTGATCTTTGCTTCTCTGATGGTAGCCCCAAGACCTCATATTCGATTGGTTTTTTGCACTTCAGTTTCTTCCTGGGTTGTGAGAGTCCATCTCTCTCTGTTTGGGTCTCTCCAGGGTGTTTTATTCTGGCATTTGAGCTGTCTCTCTCAGAGAGGGTCCCTCTCCTGCTACCTACCGGTCTGCCATCTTTGGACTTCTCTTACCTCCCAGTGTTTAACATTTTGTTTTCTTGTGTTACTGGGGATTGAGGCCAGGGCCTCATGCATGCTAGGAAAGTACTCTACTGCTGAGCTACATCCTTGGCCCAATATTTTGTTTTAGGTTAGTTTAGTTTAGTTTTTAGTTTTTTGAGACAGGATCTCACTTTGTAGTCCAGGCTGGTCTTAAACTCACTATGTAACCCAGACTGGGCTCAAACTTGTAGCAAGCCTCCTGCCTCAGCCTCCCAAGGGCTGGGATTACAGGAGTGTACCACCACACCCACCTCCAATATTTATATTAATCCCCCAAGGTTAATTCCTGCTCCTAGAAATTTGTTTTATTATTGGTCTACACAATATATAAATGATTTAATAACAAAAAAGACAGTTACATCACTACAAAATTGTGAAAAAGACGTGAATAGGTAATTGTGAACAAGTACACATGAGTGATAGTCACAGTAATAGCACATATCGGCTGTTCACTATGCATTAGGACCTTTGGTAAACCTGACATGTCAAGTCATTCAATTTCACAGTAACCCTGTAAGGCAGATTCTGGCATGATTCCTTTTTTAACAGTGGAGAAATTGTGGTCCCACTCTGATGAAGCACTCTTATTTTTGCTTATCCTGAAAATCCACTAAAATGACAATAAAATTTTTAAAGCCATAAGCCCACAGTATGAAAACCAATAGGAGAAGAGAAAGAACAAAATCATTTTTGAATGAGTGGTGTCTGACTTACTGGGGAGAAGCTGGGAAACAGTGCGTTTTATACCCCAGAATCTATAAAAAGCTTAGACCTCGTCAGTTCAGGTTGGGTGGAAGTAGTGTGTTTAAGAAACAGAGCCCCAGGGCCACTCTCCCACTCCAAGAGTTACTGAGTGGGGGTCTCTGCACGGAAGGAACCGTGAGGACAAGGGCTTGGTGTGAACACACAGGTGTAGCACTTGTGTACGGAGTTGGGGATGGAATCCTCTCATCCATTCAGCTTCTAAAATGTGGCCGTCAGACTAAATCCCTTTCCAAGAGGAGACTAAAATTCCCTTTCCTGGGAGATGAGACCAACCCAAGAGAAGAAAACTGAGTATGTCAACCCCGGGACCCTGTTCGCCCTACCCGCCAAGAAAAATCACATGGTCAGATGTCATAGCAAAACCCGCTACTGAGAGACCTTCATGGGGCTGAGAGCTTCCAGAAGGTTCTTTGCCCGCCCCCCCCACACACACACATGAAGAAGACTGATGAAGATAAAATGCCTCTAGGAGAAGACAAAAACCCAAAACAAACAAAAAAGGGGGAAGAAGAGCAGCTTAGAGGAAGCTAAACCTAGGCAGGGTGGAGAGAGGGGGAGCAAAGGATAGAGGAAAAGAAAGAAAAGAAAAGAAAAGAAAAGAAAAGAAAAGAAAAGAAAAAGAAAGAAACTGACAGAGAGGAAGAAGGAGGGAGAGGTAAAAGCCACTACTGAAGCCCTTGGGTAGGACTTGCCTACTACATCCATAGCACATAAAGAAGGCTCTGAAATAAACATTTAGGAGGAAAAAACTTTGCAAAATAGAAACTATGACAATTGATTGAGATGCACAGAAGAGTTTCAAAATCAAGTTTAAAAAAACTTCCACAAACACAGAGCAAAAACAGAGAAATGTTCAAATCAGAGAGAGAAGAGACAACCTACAAAATCTTAACAATCTGTATAATTTGATTCCTGAAAGAGTAACAAAAATTAAGAGAACTAATTAGTAACAACTTTGAGAAAGTTTGTAAGAACTAAAGGACATGGTTTTCTGAATTGAGAGGCTCCACAATTATCCCAAATAATAGGTGAAAATAGATCTATACAAACATACAGCACTGTGAAATTGTGCAAGATTGGGACAAAACAGTTTTTGTAAAAAATTTCATTGAAGAAAAAATTGGTATCAGTGTTAGAAATCAGAGTGGCCCAGACCTCTCTAACAACAGCGGATATGAGAAAATAATGAGCCAATCACCTTCACATTTCCGAAAGAAAAACGTCCTTGCTCAGTACTTGCTTAGGGTCTGCAGCTGGAAAAGTGCCACGGCCAGGCTGAGCAGGAGATGTGGAGAGCTCAGCTGTTACTGTGCGTTGCTCTTCCAAGAAACATTAAATGGATCCACATCATTCAAAACCAGATAAATGTGAATTAAAATATCAATGAATCATTGCAGTTCACTTGTCAGGTCAGCAAAGATTTAAATATTTTAATGTTCACATTTGATCTGAGGTCATAGATGCCATCATAAGTTCCGGGGAAAAACCCTGCATGTCTGTGCTTGCAATTCTATTTCATAGACTTTAAGGAAACAGCCAGGAGTGGTGGTGCACATTTGTAAGCCTATCACTCCAAGAGGCTGAGGCAGGAGAATTGGGTCACAAGGTTAAGCATAGCCTGGGCAACTTAGCAACTTAAGGATCCCCCCCATCTGAAAAAATAAAAAAGGTTTGGGGATGTAGTTTAGTGTGAAGTACTAGGCTTAATCCCCAGAACTGTAAAACAAGTAGTACCAAAATTAGCAGTGGATTAAAGGACTGGATCAATTGTCGATGGGCCTGTCCCTGACCTGACTAGGGCCTGTCCCTCCAGGGCAGTCCAGTCCTTAGGCGGGTTGGGTACAGTCTTTCTGGGCTGAATCCAGTCTGGTTGAACCTGATTTGAAGAGACCAGCACTGCTGAGGTTTCCTTTTAACCTAAACCTTCCCAGGTCCTTGGCTAATACTTTATTCTCTCTCTCCCTGGGGTCTCTGCATTTCACTGTGGTGGACTCCACCACTGATGCTGCGCAAAGCGAGCCCTCTCATGTCATTGAACGCTGAGGTTGTCCCCAATATGGCCTCCGTCACATGAACCCAAACAATTATCAGTGGTTCAAGTGATGCATCATTGAGCTGAGACCCAGCACCAGCCAGAGCCCCTGTGAGTGTTTCCGGGGGAGCGCGTCTGCCCCACCTGCTGTGTGGGCCCCACTGTGTGCCCTGTGCCCTGCTGCGCCTTGTGTGCCCGTGTCCAGTACATTCTGTGAGTCTGCGGTCACAGCTACTGGGTTGTGGGCTGTGCCCCAGCTCTGTTAAGGGGCCATTGTCTCAACTCGGGTTGCTAGTATCACTTGATGCAACTGCGAAGATTGTTACACGGCGCGAGGTTGGCATTCTTTACATTTTCTTGCAATCTTTATTATAATTCTTATAATTCTTTCCAGCATTTTGGGTAGAAAAATTTATAGTTTAGCACGTCAAGTCCATTAGCTTCTGATAGAAATTTAAGTTAGAAAGTGAGTCAATTTAGAGAAAACCTATAAGCAAAATATACGCTTTGAAACATCCCTAAAAATGTGAAATTGGGGGTGGGTGGAGTAAGGGGGTGGAAGGAGGCAAAGGTGACCAACGTGTGTTATGTGCACATGAGAACCTGCTAAAACAAAGCCATTAACCTGTGTAGTGGATACAAAAGAGAGTGGGGAAAAGCACAGGAAACTGTGACACAAAGGAAACCGGTGTGACACGTAGGGTGGGGAACTGCGAAGGCAGATATTGGATGACTGGTGTTAGGAGACTCCTGGGATTTACTGCGTCTCTAACTCATCCCCCCATGAAATTCCCTTTCCTGGTTTAACTTTTTGATAAACATCCTGAATGGGATGGGCCTGCTCCAGACTGATAGCAGCCTGCAGCTAGGGCGGCCCCTGTGGGAGTTGTTGGCTGTCCTATTGTCATCTCCCCTCGCAGTTTTTCATTTGGCTAAAAAGATGTCGTTATTTGTTAGTGATTTTTCCTAATTTCCTAGTCTAATCATCCTGTGGATCCACAAGTGCTGCAGCAGCTGAGCTGACATCATAGCTTGTCTTTGGAAACCCCATCATGCCCCAGGAGATTACCACCTTTGATCTACGAAATACCATCTTGCAGAAAATCCCAGAATCGTGCATAGAGTGGCCTTCAATTCACCGAGTATGGTGGTGCACACCCATGGCCCCAGCACCCAGCAGGATCACAGCAGCTCTGGCCAGCTTGGGTGGCGTAGTGAGTTCAAGGCCAACCTGAACTGCATGGCGAGACTGTCTCCAAAAAACAGCAGTTGTTTGTGTCTTAAGTGGCCTTCAAAGGAACCTCCTGCCTTCTCAGGTGTTGGAACCAGGAATCAACATCTGCTAACTTGTCCAGCGTCGCCTCACATCCCATGCACACTTCACTTCACTCTTCAGCCAGCTTTCCACTCTGCTGGGTGGGAGGAGGCGCACATTCAGACTCCAGCTTTCAGCTTCTCACAATCTGTGCTCCTCTGTGACAGTCTCCAGGCTGCCTGGGTTTCCATTCTCAGCTCTAAGGCACACGAAAGTGATGCCAGATTGGCTGGTCCCAGTGACCAGAGCCACCACTTCCACGGCCATGTCCTCCCAGTTAACAGGAACTCAGCAGAGAATGGCTGAGGACGGAGTCTGCACTCTCCCCGTGAAGTCTGGATGCGTGTGGATCCTTCACCCCCACTGCCGACCATGTCTTCTGTGTTCCTGCCCAGCTTCTGATTCTGAGGCGGGGTGAATCACACACTTCCTGTCTTTGACAGTGGCCGTGGCGTTGTCAATGTGGAGCACTTTGGGGCTTTTTCCTCCATTCATCTGCATTATTTTCCCCCACAAAGCTCATGTACTTGTTTACTTGTTCTTGACCTGCAGAGTTAACTCGCTGCTGACCGTTCACTGAGCCATGGGAGGTCCTGCTGCTCCTCTGTCCTCCACTGTCCATTCTTGCCTTGCTCCCATCTGTTCCTCGTGTCTGCTGGCCTGGCCCATTTGCTGCCTGGCTTCCTGCTGGGTGTGGCTGAGGTGAAGTCCCATGGGTGTCATGGGGAGGAGGAAGGAAAACACCCGATCAGCTTACCTGAGCGTTTAAAAATGTATGTGTGTCTCACCACAATGACGGACTTTCTGGGTCACCACTGGAGAACAGTTACTCCTGGAAGTGGTAGACCTGTGGGCACTGATGGGCCACTGCAGTCACGTTGGCAAAATGAGAAGATGCCGTGGTGAGGGCTCAGGGGCTTCTATTGTGCTGGCTGCTGAAGAAGATGTAGGTGTTTTCTGGGCAGATCTACTCACAACAGGAAGGCCGAGTAGGGGACAGTTATGGAAACCGAAAGTTTTGTGCAAATGGGATTCAGGTAAGGCCGTCAAGCAGGAGACACTGTATGAGATAAAGCCAAAAATTAATTTTAAAAAGTCGGTCCTGTGTGTGAAGAACCTTCTTGAATAAGCCCACCAGGCTGGGGAGTTTGTCCGTCCTCCTGTGGGGCAGGTCTCGCAAGGCTGAGAAACCAGGCCATGTGGGGACATCTGCCTGTACTGTCCACTTAGGGTCCTGGGCTTCTGTGAGCTTGCTGAACTTACAGAGGGTCTGTTTACACTGGTAGAAATCCTATTTCTGATTTTGAATTTTGATCTTTTCCAAGGCTCCTGGGGAAAAAATACGGGTCAAGGTCAGTGCTCTGTCTGGGCAGTGCAAGCTCTCTGGGTGCTCACTGTTCTGAGTGTGAGGTGGGCTGGGCGGGGCTGCAGAGCTGGGTGCGTTGGTGTGTTAAGTGCATTTTTGATGTCAGCTATTTCCAATGTAATGGGTTCCCCTTTTAAAGTTGCGGCACATCCGCATGGTGCTTGATGGAAGGGTGCAGTTGCTGGTATGGTTGAAGTCCACTCTGTGAAAACAGGATTTGCATTGGCCAGGGGTTTTAGACGCCAAGGATGGGTGGCCTCTAGCTTGCTTAGGCAGGAAGAGATACCAAGGAGGAGCAGAGTTCTCAGAGTCACTGATGCATCAAGGACAGGGCTTTAGTTAGGCTGCTTCCTGAGTGACTGCACTGAATCTCCCAGCCAGGGGCCAGCTACTGTAATCAGGCCCCAAGACTACTGGCTGCTTTAGTTAGCTGATGAGTTCTCAGAGTCCACTTCTGGGGCTCAGGAACCCTGTCACCATGTGTCATCTTGCTCTGCTGTGACATGTGTGACTCAGAATCCTGTCTGGATTTGCCTGTTGTGTGTGAGCCCTCAAGAGTGTGATGAGGACCACCTGCCCCCCTCTACCTGCAAAATGTCCCAGTGATGTGTCTGTCAACTATAAGTTTCAGCTCGTGACCTTTTTATCTCCCCCAGTGGATAACATACGAGCAAATGTTTATCCCAACCTCCTCCAGGCCAATAATTCCGTCTCCAGGATCCTAAATGTGGTCATGGCTGGAATTTCCTGTTGTTGTGGAACAGCGCATTGGCAGTTATTGCACTGTGGGTCGCTAACACAAGCAAAGTGTCCTTAGTGTGGTGACGCTGTGATGTGCTGCCGGGTCCCCTTTGAGGAGCAGCTGCCCAGAGAACCCCACCCAGTGACTGATGGTGCAGGGCAGGCGCCAAAGCGGAGCCATCTCAGCCCACGTCTGCAGAGTCCTCCATGGGGCTGGCCAAGGCTGTCACCACTCTCCACTGCTGCTTCTGTCCCCCAGTCCACAGTCACTGAGCCCATGGGTGCACCTCATGAGCTCGGCCTCCGAGCTTGCTTCCTGTAGACCTGGCCAGCAGAAATCAGCCTCCGCAGGACGCTCCCAGACAGCTGTGGTGCTCACCACCTCCCAAGCCATCACCACCCTCTGCGGGCATCGGGTTTGCCCTGGGAACGCACAGCTGCCAGTTGCTCTCGGCCAGGCCGTGTCTGCGCCTGGCGCTTGCAAATAGATTCAGACACTGGAAATAGTTTCAGTGTACATTTTTACATTAAACTGTTTTTACTCTGAAAAAAAAATTGAACTGCAGTTAGTGATACACATGGGAAAGTATTCAGGGGAAAATACAGACATCTGCAGTTTTCCTTGACATGTGCCCAAAATAGGATGGATTTAGAGATAGACAGACATGTAGCAATGGATAAATACATTGTAAACCAAGTGCGCTTTTGTCTTGGTATCCAGGGGAAACTGGCTGCAGGACCTCCTTGACTACCAGCGTCCAGGATGATGACAGAGTCCCTGATGTAAAACGCTGCAGTATCTGCACAGAACCCACGCGACCCTCCTGTAGACCCTCAATTATCTTTAGCTGATTTAGAGTACCTAATGTGATGCCAGTGCCTTGGAAATAGTTGTTATGCTGCATTGCTTAGGAAACAAAGACAAAGAAAAAAGTCTGTACATGTTCAGTACAGACACAAGTATTTTTGCAGATATTTTTAGTCCTGATGGAGTCCACAGATGTGGAGCCCAGGGAGGTGGAGGACCAACTTTACTCTAAGAGGGCAGAATCCAGGCTGCATGTGTTGCTGTGTTTGCTGTTTGAAATTTTTTATTATAAAATGTTAGAAAAATAACCAGATATAAGTGTCCTAGAGAGGTGTCTTACTTTTCTCTCACTGATGAGACAAAATACATGAAACCCAAAGTTAAAGAAGGAAAGGTTTACTTAGCTCACAGTTTGTAGAGGTTTCAGTCCATAATCAGCCGGCTCCAGAGCAGGCTGGCTGGTAGGGAGGCGACTACTCATGGCAGCAGAAGGCAGCAAAAGCAGCCAGAGGAGGAGAAAGCGAGCCTTTTTCCATCCCTTCTATTGATTCAGGCCGAGGCTTACACCCTTCATCCCAGCACTGAACCATAAATCTGTCACACGCTCTAGATTCAGCTGCCTCTGCCCCCCATGAGTGCATGAGGCTTTGGGGGGGACATCCAGACACAAACCGTAACAGAAGCGCAAACTGAGAAACTTTTATGGACTTGTGTCAGACCCGAGGTTGAATGCGACCTGGCACTATCAGTGAGATGGCCCCGATACACTGGATCCATCATTTATTCAGCAAAAACTCAGATAAATACAGCAAACAACCCAGGAAGGATACAGAAATGGAAGAGCTTTATTCTGAAAATTTATCACAGCACAGAAAGCAGGTGTAGCTATAAAGTTATGGTGATCGTCAAATCTTAACATGAGTTGGGTTGAAGACAAACCACATTCCAGCCCTGGAACCCTATGCACTCCTGTCATGATGTATCAGCCTCACCTAAAGCAGTAAGGCAATCAGTCATGCAATGACTCCACAAAAACCATGAGCCAAAACAAACCTTTCATCTTTATAAATTCATCAGCCAGGTATTCTGTTATAGTGATGGCAAACTGCATAACACACAACCCGACACCACAGAAAGCTGAGTGCTCCAGTGATCCCATTTTATAGTCATGGAAACTGAGCCTGCCATGTCTGGGATCAGCCTGATTGGTGTCGTGTGTGAAGGGAGCTTCAGAGCGTGTGGCCCTCAGGGACTGTCTTCCATCACGAAGCACCTGAGCCGTGATGCGAAGGAAGCCCCATCTCAGCTCACAGCTGAGCACTGTTCCAGCGAGTCATATGAGCCTGACCATCAGCTGCTGGCCTGTGGGTTTTCTCCACG
This sequence comes from Dolichotis patagonum, assembly GCA_004027295.1. Lineage (NCBI taxonomy): Eukaryota > Metazoa > Chordata > Mammalia > Rodentia > Caviidae > Dolichotis > Dolichotis patagonum. The sequence continues at coordinate 7,750 of PVJX010035017.1, read as the reverse complement.
AGTTGCCCACTGTGAGTGGTGCCACATGCACCTGTGTGGTGACTGAAATTTTAGCAACCCTGTCTCCTCCTGGGATTCCCCTGGGCCTGGAGCTGACTTTGTCCAGTGGGGCTCTTTCCCCCTTGACTGCCAACCTCACCCAGCCTCCTCCTCTGCCCCCCAATTCCATCTGATGGCCTGAGGACACCAGCATAGCAGACTGCGGGGCCTTGGCGGCCTGCAGGGTCATCTGGCCTCACCCCGCAGCGGCATGATGATGCTGAAGGGCAGCAGGGGGCCATGTCCCAGGATGTCCCTGGCCAGCACCCGCCAGCTGCCCCAGCATTGGTTCCTCCCTTCTGGGCCTGGCCTGACCCTGTGCTCCCCAAGGAGAATCCCTGCTGTGCTCAGAGACCTCCTCTTGAAGACCCAGGAGGGAAGGGAGGTGGTGGTGGCAGTGAGGGAGTGGCTCTGTGTCACTCGGGGAGCACATGCTTGGGGGTCCGTGGCAGGGTGTGCACTCATGTGAGCCCTGGCCGAAGCTTATCTAAACCCAGGTTCCACACACAGCACACGGGGGCTGCACCATGCAAGTGCACTTAAAGCCAGAGCAGGCGAGGTTTCAGGTCAGTGTTGCTTCCACAAAGGTGGTGAAGTTAAAGCCCACTTTCCTGCAGGCATAAAACCTTCTGTGGAAAAGGAATAGGAAAAATGGGCACACTTTAAAATAATACCTCAATTGTGATGCTGCACACACCTTTAATCCTGATGTGCCCTCAAGAGGCTGAGGCAGGAGGATCAGGAGTTTGAAATCAGCCTGAGCAACATAGCAAGATCTTGTCTCAAAACAAACAAAACTCCAGACCCAAGTTTGAGCACAGCTACCTGAAATCCTGGATGTTAACAGTCATGTCGCAGTAGCTTTCAAGGTAGTTTTAGCCCTCAAGGGTAAAAGGCAGGATTTTAAATGTTTTAAATTTTCTTTTTCAAGTTTTGCTGTGTTCACTACAATGAGCATTTGTTTTTCTACAATCAAAGGAAATAAAAGCTGAAAGCTAGTATTTCAGTACCAACAGCAGCCTCCAATGACACAGGAACTTGGAGAGAGTGTGCCTGGGCCCAGGTCACAGGGTGGCTTCCACCAGTGGATGTAGGTGGCCGGGTCACAGCCCAGGCTTTGTTCCTGGCTCTTCCTGGTGTGGTGCCATATGACAGAATGGCTGGGCAGCTTCTCGCATGAGCCAGTTTGTGGTCAGCTATTTATGTGTTCCTAGTGGAAGGCCCCTACTCCCCAGTATGACAAAGAACAGGAAGGGTGGGACACAGTGTGAAATACAGACGTGCCCTTTCGCCCTAGCTGTCCTGTGCAGGCGCTTGGCACCATCCCTGTGGATGCCCGCCTGCCCACCTGCCCGCAGTGGTCTCATCGTGACAGACCCTTCCCAGGCATCTTTGCTTTCTTATTAGTGTGTGTCCACCGTGCATAATGATTACCTTTGCCTTGCAGAGTCCGTAGCAGTGCAGACCACATCTCAGTTCAGTTTTTGTCCCGTTTCCCTCCAATACCTCCTTGCTCCAACTCTTAATCCCCTTTCCATTTGCAAAAGCTCTATTTTCATTTTTTCTTCAATTCCCTTTTTCTTTCATCCCTTTCCCACTCCCTCCTTCTGTGGTTCTCTGCCCCATATGATAGAAACTTCAATGCTTCCTGTTATCCTTGGCTACATCTTGGAAGCGGTTGATATGCCTATCAGCAGAGAAACGAATAAAGAAAATGTGTTTACACATCTTGAGGCCACAATGTTAAGTGAAATAAATCAGATGCACAAGTTTAAACATTGCATGGATTCTATAATATGAGAAACCTAGGATCCTTTCAAAGCTGCGTCTCCAAGCCCCTTCATCCTACAAAGAAAGCACGGCATGTAGCTACCAAGGAGTCTTCCCACAGCTCACTGTGGCTCCCTGGAAAGTCTGCATCCCATACAGGCAGTGAGTGACCAAGGCCAACTCCAGCCCAGCTGTAGAGAGCACATATGTCTGGCTCCTGCGTGGCTTTCTGCAGTGCAGCCAGCTCCGCTGGTACCCAGTGCACTTGCAGTGCTCAGAGCGATCAGTGAACCAGTGCTGGAAACCCACAGATTGCAGTTCTTGGAATCACTGATTTTGTTGTTGAGAGATGCAGTGTGAGTCAGATGTAAGGGTGTCCGGTTGCCCAGGACAAGACCTTTGTACCTCTTTACTCTGTGGCCCCCCTTTTGGTTGAAGACACTGGTTGCTTCGAGAGCATTTGGCTTTGGAGGTGTATTCAGCCCTCCACGTGGACCAGGCAGGGCTTTCCTAAAGGACCTGGTCAGGGTTTACTTACATTTGGAATTGTCACTTGAACATGAGTGGGGGGTGGATCTTTCTGCTTCGCTGAAACCACGCAGCTCTTCCCCATCCTCTAGCGTTGCGGCAGCAAGCAGCCCGTGGACATGGACCTTGCTGGCCGGTGGCAGAGTGTGGCTGCTGCTGAAATGATGACCTGAGCCAGAAAAGCACAGCATCCCCTCTCTCTCTCTGCAAATGGTGCATTGTTTGTTTTGGAAGATGATCCAGATGTCCTCACTGTGAAGTGGCTTGTCGTGTGACTGAGGTGTGCTTTTCGGAGATTGAAACCTCCCAGAGCCTCTGGTGAAAGTTGAGAGGTGCTGGAACCAGCATGGAAACAGAGACAGCCAGAGGGAAGCAGGAGGTGCTTGGAGGCGTCTGATGAGGACAGCTCTGCATTAGTTCCTCCTGTGTCAGGGTCTGTGTGATGTGCACTCTGCAGCGAAGGGACTCAGGCACAGGGCACCTCACCTGTCCTCACTGGATGCTGCCACCAGGCCTCTGGGCTTTCCAGTCTCCTATGAGCCAGAAGGATCCCCAGTTTTTAGGAATTACCCAGCCCCAGGCTTTCTGTTATAGCAACAGAAAATGAACGTAGCCACAGGGACAGTGCCACCCACTTGATGTCAGGCACAGTAATCTTTATATTACCGCATCCCACCAGCGTGCTCAAAAATCAAATGCCAAGCAATGATGAAAAAGAGAATCACTCTCTTTGAGTTTCTTTTCAGGAGAATTAACCTTCCTGGAAGTCAAGAATTAATCTGCAAAACAACCTCCAGCCCACCTTGTTAGTTTTCCATATTGTGTTGAAATACCTGAGGCCAGGCAACTCTACAGGAGAAGAGGTTTATTCAGATCCCAGATGTGGAGGCTGAGAGTCCAAGATCAGTGGCCCTGCCAATTCGGACTGTGGTAATAGGCAGGTGGTGTCCTGCTGGGGTTCTATAGGAGAGGGAAAGATCCCATAGCCAGACAGGAAGCCAAAGAACAGAGTGGCTGTTAAAACAGCTCTGCCTCAGGAAAACTCACTCAGCATCCCTGGAGAACTATCTTCATCTCCTCCGAGGACAAGACCCTCCAGGACACAGCCAGCTGCCACCAAGCCTCAGAACTTAAAGGATCTCACATCCTCACTGGTCACCACACCCAGAAGCAAGCCCCTGACCCCTGAATCTTAGGGGATGGACCACATCCAAGCCACAAAAGTGATCAGACATTTTCACATAAAAGATACTGACTTTATAAAGAATATACTTTATATAGCGTGAGACCGTGGCTCATGAACTGTTCGTAACATTTGAAACCATCTGACTTCAGCAAATTAGCAAGCTCTGAACATGGATACCCTAATGAGGATGCCAGAGGAAAACACTGTCAACTTCCTGGTGGCTGATTATATCCAAATCTTCGAGGATGTCAAAACCCCAGTGCCGCAATAATGGAAGCACAAATAAGTCTAGAATGATGTCGGTGGAGTGTTTTTCCAGGTTGGCTGATGAGATTGGAAACCGTGTAATTGCAAGCCTGTGTTTAGGGCCAGTCTCATTAAATACTTCATTGCCTCCACCGCTTGAAGGATGAAAAACATCACTTGCTTCTGGATCTGGGACCAAGTATTCCACTAGGGAATCAGCTAGAGGAGCAAACCCCTGAAAGGGTTAGCCGAAACCACTGGAATGTAAGCCTAATAAATAACAGTTTTTACTTCTGCTAAAACTTGCCTCGTTGCCAGTAGGGTCTCACTGTGCTGCTGTCTGCACACAAAGAGTAATTCTTCACATGGCAGAACAAGAGGCGCAACTTTGACACATAACTGGGTGTGTGACTGATGTGTGACAACTGGAAATGGGGGGACTATGACCAGCTAAGGGGCACCAGCTACTCCTCCCAGCTGGCAGGTGTCACACAAAAGAGACCTGTTTCCTGCTCTTTTTATTTTTCAAAAGATGCCAGAAATTGGATTTATTAGTTGTGTCTCTTGATTTTTAAATGTGGGCAACCGCCCAGTTTTTCTCTTGTTTGTTTTCGTGGCATTGGCTGGGCCAGTTTTAGTCCTCTGTTCTTTTGCTGTTCCATACAATAATGATCAAATTTCCAGAGGTCTGCTCAGAGACGCAAGTCCGCTCCTCTCTTTCCTCCCAGCCTTAATCTGAGGCCCTTGGTGCTTCTTTGCAGCTTTCGCTATTGTCTTTGCCCTAACAAAAGTGCGAGGGGTCCTGCTGCACCCCATCCAGTCATCGCCCCAACTCCCACTGCTGGTGCAGGCAGCTTGTCTCTCGGGTATACTGCAACCAAGAACTGGCAGATTGCAAAATTCTCTTTGAAAAACTCACATTTTAAAGACGTGGGGATTCTAAGGCATCAGTGACCAGGAAAGGGCAGAGCCTGGACTAGGAGTAGGATCAGCAGGAGGGTGGAGTCGCTGGTGACCAGCTTTGGGGCCCCAGGGGTACAGTCAGGGCTCTGCCTCCAGCAGCTCCTCTGCTCAAGGCTCGGAGACAGGAAGAGACCCAATGTCCCGCTTTCAATGCTGAAAGTATTTTAAGTGTGTGGGTAAACAAAATACCATATCGAAATTAATTTTGCCTGCTTCTTTAATCTGATACTAGGAAATTTAAAATGATGCTGGACACTCATATTCCACTGCATTCCTTGGCTGGGATCAGGCCTTTTCTGTGAAGCTTTATGCTCAGCGGCCTACGCTTGCTCCAGATCTGGTATGTAAGAGATGCTCAAGGCTGTGCCCTAGTAAAACTTTATTCACAGAGCAGACAGGGGTCACGTTTGCAGTGGGAAGGAGAGACAGGGACCTTCCAGGGGTCAGTGAAATCCATCTCCATCTTGTGCTCCTTCTGTGGCTGTGCTAACTTTTTGAAAATTCATTATGCTATATGCATGTGATGGGCTTTTCCATGCGTGGGCTGTATTTCAACAAAAGGTGACTTCCGAAGGCCAGAAATGAGAACTGCCCTTGCTCGTCAGTAACAAGCCTTTTCCCTCTGGGGGAGAGGAGCCACCTCATTGATCCCCAAAGACACCTGCTTTCTCCGAGGCCCTGTGACCAGGTCTTACTGTGGCCATTCATTCTGCAAAGCAGTCATCACTTTGGGGAAAATCATATGGGGGCAAGAACAGAGCTCCTGGCCATGTGGGGAGATGCGAGGGAACAGAACTCAATGGAGACAAAGTGTACACTGAATTAAAGCTGTGCATGCTTAAGCCACCAGGTTTCACCAATTAAAATAAACTTCTAGCTCACTGTGAGCTCATCCCATCTGCAGAATGAATAAATGAGCTTTAGTATGTTACCATCTGAATACAGCGAGCTGGAGCAGGACGACTTTTCCTTCTGGGCCTCGGTCCTGACCACTGTCAAGGCCCTGGTTCCTGCCCCACCCAGACTGGGCCAGGAAGCCCGTTAGAGGTTGGAGAACTGAACTTCGGGAGAACAGGTTGCTGAGGTTGAGCCTCAAAAACTCATGCCTCTGGGCCAGGGAGCCACAACCGCGTCCTTCTACCCTGGCTCTCGCTCCAAATCTGCAGCGAAGTTGCCCAAAAAGAGCTTCCAGAAGTGGAAACATTTTTAAATAAGTCTTTTAACTTTTCGCCTGTGGATACAGCTGCGTTGACACAAAGCCACGTTTGAGGCGCGAGGTCTCGGAAGCCTGGCACCGCGGAGCGCTTTTCTACTGGGACCAGAGTTGCTGGCTTTGAAGACTGGTCCTGTGTTCAGCTTTATCAATGTGGTACTTGAACCAGACTTTCAGCTGACCTCCTAAAGGAAATGGTTTTAAAAGGACGAATTTTAAGTCTGCCAAGGGCCAGATAATGGCACAGCCCAGAGAAAAGCCAGCATTTTGTGGTTTTTATATTAAAATACAACTCTCTTAATGGCTCAAAACAGCAGCCTCCAGAAAACGTGTTTAGTATATGAGCCTGAAAGATTTTAAAGATCAATATCTTCCCTCTGTGTTCCTTGTGATTTATCCAAAAGGAACAAGTGCCTTTCTCCTGAACCGCCTCCATCTAGTTCTGGTTTTATACAAGTGACTGCTCGCATTGAGGTAAGTTTCAGGGTACACAAAGCGTCCACGCTGGACTGCAGGCCTTGGACCTGTAGTGCTTTCTGCCTGGCCAGACGCTCCGTGAAAATGTCTTGAGGACCAAAGCCACAGTCGTGGCGGCCTGGCCTGTGTGTTCCTTTCCCGTAGATTACAGCTTCTCCTTTGAGCAGCGCCCTGCAGGTTTGTCTTGTTTTGTTAATGGAATGGTAGTAGTTTAAGGTAGGGTATGATAATTCAGCACATGTACACAGTGTGTGAATAAATGGGATTAGGACAATTACTGTTTTCATCTTCTCAGACTTACGTATGTGTGTCGGGAGCTGTTAGATTCTTGTTTTGTGGTTATTTTATAACATTTGGGCTGGGAGCATAGCTCAGAGGGAGGGCATGCACTTAGCATGCAGGAGGCCCTGGGTTCATTCAGGTCGGAGAGAGAGAGAGAGAGAGAGACAGACAGACAGACAGAGAGACAGAGAGACAGACAGAGACAGAGAGAGGGGAGGGAGGGAGGGTTTAAGAGGAGTAAGAGAAAGGAAAGAGATGGGAAGGAAAAAAGGAAAGGAAGAAAAGGAGGAAAGAAGAAGGAGAGAGAGGTCAGCAGGGCAGAAGCAAGGGGACCAGGGTCTCTGGCTGATTCCAAGCAGGGGACACTAGCAGACATCCTAGGTCAGTCCATGGAGGTGTTAAAAAGCTTTTTTTAAAAAATTTATTTTATTTTAAAAGGGAGTAAAATTAAACACAACAAAACAGAACAGAATGGGACATAAGAAAGCATAAATTTCAAAGCTAGACAACCAGAGATCTTCACTGTCTGTTATATTGTCTCTTGTTTTCTTCCAAATGGTTGTCCTTCTCTGCATATGGAGAGCTCACACTAAATAACATAGCCAATCTTTTCACAAGATGTGCAGTTCACTGGCTCCCACTTGCTAGGCAGGGGGGAGTGGGAGGGGGGACACGGGATGGGGACAGGACGACATGAGATGTCTGATTCTCAGCCTGCACGCCGGCAGGATCACAGCCACCCCCCAGAAAGGGGAGGAGTTCCTTGTTCTCTCGGCACCCAGAGTGAACCGCACGGTGCAGGTCCTGATGCGTGTGTCAGGGTCTCTCTCCTCCAGGCCGCCGAAAGTCTGCCACACTCTCAGCTGCCCCCAGAGAGGGGAGGATTTCCTTGTTCTCCTGGCACCCCGAGTCAACCGCACCGTGCAGGTCCCAATGTGCCAGGGTCTCTCTCCTTCGGGCTGCCGAAAGTTGGCCACACTCTCAGCTGCCCCCCAGAGAGGGGAGGAGCTCCTTGTTCTCCAGGCACCCCGAGTCAACTGCACTGT